>NJDD01007935.1:88134-108480 GCA_002245505.1 Calephelis nemesis | reverse complement strand
GAAAAATCCAATTTTCTTTTTGTTGACCGACCCGGGATTCGAAGACCGAGACCTCATGCAGTCAAGTCCAACACCCGGACCGCTAGACCACAGAGGCGAGGTTAAAAAATCGCCATATCTTAATAGGTATCTTATTCCCTAAAAAACATTCATAAAGCGAATTCAATTTTAATATTGTGCTATCTAAGTACACTAAACAAGACTTTCCTTAAGACTTTCCTCGATTTCCCTTGGATTCCATCATCTTCGTATTTTAATAGATATGTGAACCTTATTCGCAAGAGTGGTCTAGGGGAACCGCGACGGACTTGACTTCTTGAGTTCCCAGGTTCGATCCCTGGGTCGGGAAACCAAAAATATATTGTGTTTTCTTCATATTCTAATAAAATTAACGTTATCCGTTTTTGGATATGTGTCGGGTTGGCGATAGGCTTGCCACCTATCTTTTAGTGGTACCTACTTAGTGGCTTCGGCTCGTTGTGAGTACTCTGGTTTTACCTTTGCTTCCTTTTCAGGGTTATGAGCGTGAAGATTCTTTTTTTTAAATACTTAAAGGTATATAGTTAATCTGACTTCAGTTTTAATCATATATCATCTAAGTACAAAAAAAAAACAACGACCTTCTTTTATTTCGCCGGGATTCCATTATTACATTCAGTCTAATAGAATTGGTGGACCATCAAAATCGAAAATGAAAATGTAATAATGGAATCGAAAATTCATTACAAAAAAAATCGGTTTAGAAATTATGGAAGAAATCGTTTGGAATATCATAATATTTTAATGATTCCAAAAAGGACTAGTTTCTCAATTTCTCTGAATGTTTTTACGCAATTGTTCAGCTAATAGCCACTCGATTTTGATGATCCTTTTTTAGTAAAAGAGGTTATGATTCCGTAATGGTCCTTTACTTAATTTTAATATGATCGACTAGTGATTTTTAGGTTATACTTAATAGTGTATAATTTTTTCACTTATCCTTTTCTTCCGTATTTTTTTTAATATTAAGTGTAACTCAAAAACTTTAATATTAAGTGTAACTCAAAAAACAGGATGTTGATAAAATTTATGTGGAACTATTTCGGAACTTTTTGCTATCTTTTGGAAAAGAAAGAATATTCTTTTTGCAACATACAAACCGCATACAAAACTCGTCTCCGTAAAATTAGTAAATCCTTTTTGGGTCAATGTATACGTTTCTACAATCAGCTGCCCATTAGTATTAGAGATCTACCTATAAATAAGTTTAAAAAATGTATCAAAGCAAAATTATGTCAAAAAGGCTATTATACGGTCTCAGAGTATTTGGAAGATGAACATGCTTGGGAATAGAGGTTTCAATCTCCCACTGCAATTTGTAATGTAATTTTTTGTACCTTTTATTTAAGTTAAAATCAGATTGTAATTAGTATTTTTAATCTTGATTATATTGTAAATATTATTATTGAAAAAAAGACAAGCCCGTTAAGTTTCTTTCGCCGGATCTTCTCAGTGTGAGGCCGCGATTCCGATCCGGTGGTAGTTTAAAAAATGTCGACGCGCACAAATACCACTTGTATGGTTCATGTGAATAAAGATTATTCTGATTCTGAACAAAATAGTTAAAGTTGGTTTTGCAGGTATACTGTGCTCAATTATAATAGATATCGAAAGCATCAAAGCGGTGGATATTGAAAGCATTTTTGTTTTACAAAATAAAAAAGGTATCAAAATTTCCAATAATGCTTAGTACGAAAGTTTCAACGAGTTAAAAGCAATAATGTCGTCCATTGTTTTCATTCAATGGTTGCCTTTAAACGATTATTTAAAGCGGGTGCAAAGTAGAAATAGTTATCTGCAAAATAATAACTTTTGAGAAGAGCTCGCTTTAAGAAAAACAATGCTCAGTATTTTAAATGTAGAACATTTAATGAAGATGTTTCTCCGTGTTGGTGCGAGCTCCTTTGCAGAATGGACCATCATCCTTCCGACCGCCTTCCTGCCAGGCAGCTTGAAAAAGGCGAGCATAGGCTTACCGTCACTAACACCGTGACATCTTACTAGGTGGTAGAGTTTCGCAGCGACTCACCCGGATTGGTAGCACCGCCTTACCTATTCCAGCCGCCAAAACGTCATGACATGTTCCGTGTGCTAAAGAAATCCGCCTGCTTGTTTATTAGAAGGCTAACGAGCAGACGGATTTCTTGATAGTAAGAAATTTATGTCGCCTAGAAGCTTTAGCTTGTACCAAAGCTGGTAATGGTGCGTTGCCAACCTGAGGCCGGGATGTCAGCCCCGAGCAAAAGTAAGTTTACAGACTACCTTACCCTCATTTTGGTATTTAATTGGGTTGGTAAACCAAAGAAGAAAAAGTAACCGCTGTTATAAAAAAAAATATATCTAGTTTTCTATCAGAATAAAACTTGCATCCTAAATTTAATGGAACTGAAATTCGACCCTGTGTATGTCACAGCCATTTTTTTTGCAAATCTAAGACTTGTTAGGTTGGCAGGTAAATGTATTCTGTAACATTATGAAAAAAAGAGGGGGTAGAGAGCTTTCCAGACAAGAAAACTGTTTTTTTTCATCAAACTAATGCATGCGAAGTGTTTATACAAAAGTCTTTAAAAATACAATTTGAACATATAAAAATTTTTTTTAAAGTCAATCATTTGAAAACTCCAAAAGTGGTGAAATGTTTTCTAAATTTTAAATTAAGAGAGTCAAAAGTTTGATTACATATGTTATGCTGTTTATTTTTATGAAAATGTTCAACAAATATCAATTTGAACGACATCTGAAAGCAGCTGTATTTGAGATTTAGTACATTTTCAAATATAATTTGCCATTTATACAAATGTTCGTATATGCTACAATACAACAATAACTCTTTATTGTGCACCAAATACAAAGAAATTACAAATACATTGTAATAACTTAAATAATGAAGATACACAAAGGCGGCCTTATCGCCAAGTCAGCGATCTCTTCCAGGCAACCCTAAAGTATTGAACAAGATTTAGCGAGATATTGTTTAATGGTGCTCTTAAAAATATAAAAATGCAACGAATACTAGACGTCATAAATCATTCTAAAAGCAAAAATTTGTTTTAATTATTAGTATTTACGACAAGCAAGAAAATTCAAATGCAAACTACATTACAATGAATGCAGAAAGTGACGCTTTAACATACTTTTGAAAACAAAACAAAGTATTTTTTTGCAGGAAAGACTGAGGAAATGTTAATTTTAAAATTTACTTATTGCTTGCTATTTTCATTTAATTTTTTGATATAACATACCTTTCTAATTGCCCTGATATAATTAACAAATAAACACTAAAAATTAATACTGTTGTGATACAATAGAAAAGTCGACGTAGTCAGTCGCCTCTGTGGTCTAGAGGTCCAGATGTTGAACTTGACTTCGTGAGGTCTCGGGTTCGATTCCTGGGTCGGGCAATAAACAGAAAAATTATTTTTTCCGTTTTTCTAAAATAATGTTGCACAGGTTGGGATGTGTGCCTGGTTGGCGATAGGCTTGCCACCTATCACATTATAAAACTTAGTGTCTTCAGCTAGTTGTGGGTGTCTTGGTTGTGCCTCTGCCTCTTTGGGGATATGGTCATAAAAATATTTACTTTTTAAAAGTCATAATAGTGATATGCATAAACATATGTTAATATCACAAGTATGGGAATAAAATAACCATTTTATTCTATGTATTAATATTCAAATAAACTTACATAATTAAAACTGAAACTGAAATTGATTCGAGGAAAGTTTCAAATAGTTCGTTTCTTAAGCAATTGGAATACTACGGGAGCTTAGAAACGTAACAATGAAGAGTAAATAAAAGACTCCAAATATAGCGAGCGCTTCTGCAAGGAGGACAATCTAATGAGTTTGCGCTTGTGCAGTTTACGATGTGCAGCACATAGCGTGTATTGTGCAGTAAGCAGCATTTAGAGTGCAGAATGCAGTGAGATCTTCGAAAACGGGAAACAACGCCCGGCGACGAATCCTGACAACGAGATGACGAAATTTGATATCGGGAAAATATTCGGATTTCAACCTGATACCTATTTTTATTTCATAACACGTGCACAAAGCGGATATTAAACATTTGATATTGTATAACATGTTCGATTTATCGTGTAGACGCCAAATCAAGCAAAGTTTAGTGTTCAGCCGGTTCTTATACTCATAGTATTTTCCATATTTGATTTTCTAAGAAATATATCTATTTTCTTTAACTGTCATATTGTCATAACGTAGAAGTTTATGTAGATGTTGTGGGACTACCTTCCGTTAGTAGTAAATGAAGTGGTTGTACCTTTGCTTACTTATCCGGGGGAATGGGAAATACTTAATCCTACTTAATACTTATCGCCTCTGTGATCTAGCGGTTCAGTTGTTGGACTTGACTGCATGAGGTCCCGGGTTCGAATCCCGGGTCGGGCAACAAAAATAAAATTTGGTTTTTCCAATTTCCTAATAAAAAAAAAGTTGTTCGGGATAGGATATGTGCCCGGTTGGCGATAGGCTTGCCACCTATCACATTGTGGGACTTAGTGTATTCGGCTAGTCGTGGGCGCCCTGGTTGTGCCTCTGCCTACCTCTTCGGGGATATGGGCGTGAAAATACTTTTTTGGGAAATACTTGCTTACTTAGATAAATAAATAATAAATAAATATCCTGAGATAATGAATAACACAAATTCAATCTAACCTCGAAGTACATATGAGAATACGTAAATAAATACAAGAATAAAATAAACATATTCAGACCCAGAAATGCAGATATTTGATGTTCGTCGCTGCCCTCCCCCTCTCCCGATGTACCAACGTCGTGCCTTGTCGGAAATCGAACTCGAGCCTCGCAGTCGGCCGGTGGCGTTATGTGTGTACGCTAAGCCCTCAGCCATCGAGGCAGTCAATGTTGATGTTTAGATGTTCAGTCTACTTTATCTTGGTAAGTCAATCAAACCACAGCACCTGAAGTAGTCATGATGCACTTGGAAAAAAAAATTCATCCCAAACTTTTCAAGTGCCAGTCTTAGTATGACTTCTAATAGCATCCATTGCTACACTTTTTTGTCATAAAATACATGTTGTTAGTGAGAAGAATAGGGTAGCCAGTAGACTTTGCACCATTAGTCAAACATCCCAGTCACAGGACAGCGACGCACCAATAACGTCTACAGTATCTAAAGACCAATGTTTTTCTTACCATCTGGAGACCCACGACCTACGTAAACAAAATTGAAAGCTTTTTGTATTTTAGGATAAAGAATGAATATAATCTTTTAAAAGTCTTTCACAATATATCCATTGTTACAAGGTCATATGTCAGGGTTAAAGTTTTTGATTATTATTGATTTAATTCCATCGAAAATCTTTAAAAACTTACTAATTTTAAGCGACAAAAGGAAGAGCTTACATTTTTGACACCTTTTATTTCTATTTAAGTTAGTCAATTTCTCGGTAATTTAAAAATATGTATTTGTTTATTTAATAATGTGTACTTCTGAAGTTATCTCATTATTACTAAGTCTGGATTTGATGGAATCCCAGAAATGGAAAGATGATGAAATACAGGAAAATATTCAATTTTTTCATTGTCGACGATGACGTACTTACTTTAACCGAGAAAATATAAAACATGTGGTGTTATATTTAAGTCAGTAGTAGCCATATATTATTTATCTACTATGAATTTAATCATATTTAATTACAGAAATACGTATCCTGGAACATGAGCCATCTAATCAAAATTGTAATTTTTGATGTTCCGAAAGTTATGAGACTGACTCTGATGATAAGGTTTTTTTATAACATTGGAAGGCAAACAAGCAGACGGATTTCCTGATGGTAAGAAATTCTCGCCGCCTAGAGACACCAAAGGTGGTAATGGTGCGTTGCCAACCAGAGGCCGGGATGTTGGGCCTCGAGCAAAAGTAAGTTAACCGGCTACCTTACCCTCCGAACCTGAACACATCATGACGTTATGGCAGTAGGAATAGGTAAGGTGGTGGTACCAATCCGGGTAAACTCTACCACCTAGTCAGATGTCACGGTGTTAGTGAAGGCAAGCCTATGCTCGCCTTTTACGAGCTACCTGGCAAGGAAGGCAGATGGTCTATTCTACAAAGGAGCCCGGACCAACACGGGGACAAAATCACATTTTATTTGTTTTACAATTTTACCCGTATTTAGTCAAATTGTAAAAATGGCACTCAAAATGCTTCTTTCATGTTTTAGTATTCATAATGTTTTCAGAAGTTTTCCCTGAGTTGGGTTGGGTACGCTGTATAGAATAGACCACATATGTGCCGGGCAGCTCGTAAAAGCAGATATACTCTAAATAGGTCATTAACAACAAGTGGTAGATTGCTATGCAGCTACTTGCCCAGGTAGGGATCCACCGCCTTTATTATAGCTGATGCCATAATAACTCTGTCATATTGAGATCCGGTGGGTAGAGTAGTCGGTAGTTTTACACATTGTCCTAACATCCCGGGGGTAGGATAGCGACTCACCAGTTACATCTTTAGAGGCTGAGGTTTTATATGTCTCTTACTATTGGAAGATCCGTGTGCTTGTTCGCTGAACTCATAAAAAAAAGTTATTTGTGGAAGTTTTATTGTTATGGATTTTAATTATTGTTAATAGCAATTTGTTTGATAGACAAATGACTTTACAATTTATTTATTATGAGGGACAATATACTCGAGCATTATTCCGGTTGATAGTGATCATTAAAGATGTGCTGAAAATGGGGCCATCGATCCGCGTGGAAAACGCGATCAGCGAGCTCCTCGACAGCCACTCTGCGCGGCCGGTGCATGCTGAACTATCTACTCTACATGTCACGTTGTAATGCCAGCTCAACGTCACTGGTCAGTATCTTATAGTGCAACTAGACTATCTCGGCCTTGGGATTCGAAGGATTGTATCGTAGTAAGAGCTCATGGTGGCTGGTCGGTCGGTACAATGAATTCATTCCGCTTCATTAGTGGATGCCTCCGTCGGCCGGTGTTATGCATTTACAGATCGGAATCCACGTTCGTGATTAATCAATCGGGAGCTGCTTGAAAATAGCTTGAAGAATTTTTATTGATTATGCAAGCGACAGTAGTACTATGCAGCAATGTATAAATAAATTGATGCCTTAACAGACATTATTCTTCGTGTTGGTACTGGTCTTGTGTAGAATAAACCATCTGCATTTCTGCCTAGCAGCTTTTAAGGTGAGTGTAGATTGTAGGGATCCATCATAGTAAATATTCCTGCCGCTTAATTATTGACTTAATCGCCTCTGTGGTCTAGCGTTCCGGGTGTTTGACTTGATTTTACGAGGTCCCGGGTTCGATTTCCGGGTCGGGCAACAAGAAGATATGGTTTTTCCAATTTTCTAATAAAAAATGTTGCTCGGGATTGGAAATGTTCAAGGCTGGTGAAAGGTTTGCCACCTATCACATTGTGGGACTTAATGTTTTAGGCTAATCTGGTTATGCCTATCGCTTCGGGGATATGGGCGTGAAGATGCAATAAACCTCTAAATATAAATGCAATAAAATAAGGATAGGGTAGTCGGTAGACATGCATAATAGGTATTATATTCCGGCAATAGGACAGAGACACATTTATAACCTCTATGGTGTCTACAGACTACAGTTTTTTCTTACTACCAGAAGAGACGTTTGCTATTCGCTATCTTTTCACATGAAAAATATCAGTATTTACAAATGAGGGCTATAAGAGAAATAAAAAACATAAGCCCGAGAGTTTCCTTGAGAGAAAAAGTCTCAGAACACAGAAATAACTGTAACTTTTCAGTATATCTTTGAAAATTTAATATAAGTTCAGAAGAATATACGTTTATTAAAAATAAATTGTGATGTACATTGATTGAATACGAGGAATAAAAACAATTTACCTGTATAGTGTCTCGCCTCTACGAAGTAATTCATTCTTTCATGGGTTATTGTATAGGTTTGTAGAATATACTTCCCGATTACATAAACAACTGTACATATATAAATTTTAAAAATGTATCAAATTGAAATGATACAATACAATAACAGTTTATTGTGCACCAAATACAGAGAAATCACAAATACATCAAATAAATCTTAAAATATAAGATACACAAAGGTGGCCTAATCGCCAAGTCAGCGATCTCTTCCAGGTAACCCTCGAGTATGGAACAAGATTTAGTGAAGCATGTTTTAATTACAGGTATTAGAATATAAAACAAGCAAGTCAAATCTATACATCTATACTATAAAAATGAATCGCTAAATGTGTTGGTAAGCGCATAACTTCCGAACGACTGGACCGATTTGGCTAATTCTTTTATTATTTCGTTAGTTATTATCAGGAAAAGGTTCTTATGAAGACAAAAACCGGGAACGTAGCAGGGAAAATAGGAAAAATAATAATTTTTTATTTCCCGTACTGAACGGGTGAAACGAAGTTCGCCGGGACAGCTAGTATTATAATAAATCTGTGGAAGGGTCAATTCTGTACATTGAAAATATTGAAAAAATAAATAGCAATAGCAATAGCATAAGATCGATACTTAACCCAAACATGTGATAAAAAATATTTTGTCTGTCTGTCTGTCTTTATGTTCAGGCATTACGTGAAAACTAACAGTTCGATTTCGATGAAACTTGGTAATTATACCTTATTATCCTAGTCATAAAATGGGATACTTTTTATCCTGGAAAAATACGTAGAAAAAAAATCTTAATTTTTCAGTTTTAGACCGACATCCGCGCGAACGTAGTCGCGGGCGGAAGCTAGTGTAACCTAAATTACAGTGAACCTAGAAAGCGAATGATGTACATAAAGTAACTACATTGTTGCTGAATATTTAGCAGACAAGAATGCTTGGGATTAATTATTGCCCCTTATACCAACCGGAATCTATAAATAAATTTGAATCCCCTTTTCTCGTGGTCATCGCGGTAAAGCCAGGCGAAGTTGTAAAATCCGAGAGGTTGGCAACACATTAGTCATTCAAAAAAAAAGTGGTCATCGCATAACACCTGATCGGATTGACCGATTATGCTAATTCTTTTTTTGTTGTGTTCATTGTTGTCAGGAGAAGATTCTCATTAAAAATAACCGGGTAAATTGTAGGGAAAATGGGACAAGCAATGCCTAAATTCATAGAAAATGTTAGTAGCTATTGATGTCAAACGATACGGAGTTCGCCGAGTAGGCTAGTATATGATTCCTCATTTCACGTGGTCATCGTATCACCTCGTTCAGATGGACCAGTTTGCTAATATTTTTTTTAAATGTGTGTGAAATGTATGAACTTATATTTCTATTGCTATGCTAGGACGAGTTGGTCCAGGCTTCCTGCCGGGCTTTGATCTGCCTTCCTTGCCAGGTAGCAAGTAAAAGGCGAGCATTGGCTCACCGTCACTAACACTAGGTGGTAGAGTTTAGCAGCGACTCGCCCGAATTGGTACCACCGCCTTACCTATTCCTGCCGCCATAACGTCATGGACGTGTTCCGGTTCGGAGGATAAGGTAGCCGGTAAACTTACTTTCGCTCGAGGCCTAACATCCCGCCCTCCGGTTGGCAACGCACCATTACCACTTTTGGTGTCTCTAGGCGGCGTAAATTTCTTACCATCAAGAAATCCGTCTGCTTGTTTGCCTTCCAATATTATAAAAAAAAAAAACTACCTATCGAATACAGAAATAAGAAATAAAAAGCCTAATATTGGCTGGTCGAGTGAAACGGTGATCTGAATGGGTTGATCCAAACAAATCCGGTCCTTGACGTCCTGCTCCCGTCACCAGAGGCACTTTACGGATACCGAGAG
Organism: Calephelis nemesis; assembly: GCA_002245505.1. Taxonomy (NCBI): domain Eukaryota; kingdom Metazoa; phylum Arthropoda; class Insecta; order Lepidoptera; family Riodinidae; genus Calephelis; species Calephelis nemesis. The sequence goes on along the minus strand of NJDD01007935.1, from coordinate 98,652 downwards.
ATTAGGATCAATTGTGTTTTTGACGTTTCTCGAGTTGTGTTTACTTTGTAACGAAGCAAACTAATCAATTAAGTAATAATGGTTTGTCTATTTTCCTTTCTCTATTGTCAAGCGGTTAGCGTACATGCCTAACGTTGCCTACTAATAGCGAATGTCAGATTCGGTTCCCGATGGGGACAGGCATCTTTTTAATGATTATTTAGATGCATATATTTCTGAGTCTAGGTGGTGAGTTTAAGTATTTCAATGTATTATTATGGAAACTTACCCTATAACAAGCATATAAGTTGGTTTCTTTAGTGTTAGAGTGGTAGAGTTTCGCAGCGACTCGCCCGGATTGGTACCACCGCCTTACCTATTCCTGCCACCATAACGTCATGACCTGTTCCGGTTTAGAGGGTAAGGTAGCCGGGAAACTTTACTTTGCTCGAGGCCTAACAACCCGACGTCAGGTTGGCAACACACCATTACCACATTTGGTGTCTCTAAGCGGCGTGAATTTCTTACCATCAGGAAATCCTACTGCTTGTTTGCCTTTCAATATCATAAAAAAAGGTAATTTAAATGTGAATATTATTTATATGTTAGTTTATGTAATCCTGCTAATCCCATAAATATTATTTATAGCTTTGTTACTTCAACACTTTATTACTGCTACACCAATTTTCACGAACTTTGGCACACACATAAAGGGTAACTTGTATTAACACATAGGTTAGTTATCTTCTTAATAACATGTGACTGTGGGACCATCAACCACGCAGGCGACGCCCCTGGAATTGTTAAGGTTTTTTTTTAAATTCATTGTAATTAGATATAGTTGACAACACGCATGATGGGACTATATCTTATTAAGTATTTTTGTTGAATTTCTCCTCCTGTTGGTCCGTGCCCTCTATGTAAACTATCTGCCATCCTGCCTGGCAGCTTGTAATTAGATGAGCAAAGATAAAAAGCATCAACACCAGCAAAGCCATTTGTGTAAAATGCTGTGCAGCAACTTGCCCGGGTAGGGATCCATCGCCTTATCTGTCATAATGACAATGTCATTTTCCGGTCCGGAGGGTAGGGTCATTCCGGCCACTGAAAAGAGACTTACCTACAACATCTATGGTGTTTATAAGCTGCGGTTGTATGTTACCATCACGAGAGCCGCAAGCTTATTCTTTGTCTTTTGCTATAAAAAAAGGAACCAACTTTTGTTCAGTACAACATATACGTCTAATACCAACACTGACCTGTTTATACTGAAAAACCAATAAAACTAAATCTGTACATGCAATATTTAAAAAAAATGTTGCATTAAGTATTTGAATTCAGTTCATTTAATTCTTATATTGCATCCATGACGCGCTTGAAATTAATGAGTTTTACTAAAATTTTAATGGTTTTCAGTTTATCTGCTTTATTAAATTTTATGCAGTAGTAAGAGTAGCTTATAGCCAAGGCTAATGTTTACTATATGTTTATAATATATGTTAACAGTAATCAACGAAACGTAATTCATAAGTTTAACCATGTATAGATTTGTCCAAAAGTAACGAGTTATTCATATTTTCAAAACATGTTCTGGGTTAACTACCGAATACGAGCGACGAGCGACCGTAGTAGTAGTAGTAGTAGTAGAAGTAGTATGTGTAAACTCGCACATGTTTAATTAATTTGTTTAATAGAGTGTAATAATTAAATGACATGTAATTAGTACACTCCATTTTAGTCTATTTGCTCTATGATTTATCTTCTTTATCAATATTATCTCATTTGTGAATCAAATCGTTATACTAAAGATTAAATACGCCATTAAAATACATCCGGCAACATATTATCGCAGTAATATTCGAGCAGATAATTATAAAATTAATTCGTATATTAATCTCTTTAAATGACAACTTCGAATCGAATTTACGGAAAACTTTATTCAGCAAGTCCAATTACAGATCTGCAACATTCTGACAATAACATTTCCGGCGGATGTTGTTAACGGGGCCTTGTTCATTTGTTTCCAAATATGTGACATGAGGTAAGAGTTTATGCTGCCTACATTTCCTGCCAACGTCTAATCATATTATTAATTTTATTAACATTAATAAATAATCATCCAAAATAGACTTTGACATATGATAAATAAATATGTATTTATACTTTTCATCAGTTTGATAACTGATTGATATCGTGTTAATAATTATCACGTATTTTAGATGGCAGAGATCATCATCCCTGCTGTATCTTTCATCAATTTATCATCATACTATCCATGTTGATAGTTGATATTGATATATCATGTTTACAATTATCACGTATTCGTGGTAGAGTGTCCACCACTACTCAATTGGTACCAGGGGCCCTACCATGAACGCTTAAAGCAGTATTATTTCCATCTTGCTAAATGTCTGCCTTTATAAGAAACTTTATGACATACGTCATAAGGTTGTCTTTCTCGACTGACAATTAGTATTGTTGAAATAGTACTGTTTTAAGATCTTATGGTAACCCCCCAGTACTTATATATTCCTGACACCAAAAGCGTTAGTACTCACCAATGTCGTATTTTCTGACGAAGGGTGAGGTAAACCAGAAGTTCATATTATTATCCTTTTAAATGAGTGGTCATTTGTTTATTTATAACATCTGAGTATTTCATATCTGAGCACCATTTAATCAAGTAAGGATAATTACACTTCATTCAATTCGTTAAAATATATTGCTACACAACGAATAAGTATTTCGGTGGTTATATAAGTTTATTATCCCGGATTTTTAATATTTTAAACAAGCCCACTTTTCACTGCGGCCTTATTAAAAATATATGTTTAACGAGTTTCTCATACATAATCCATTGTTAGTTTGACAAAAGAACTCATTAGTAGCTTCGTATAGTCCAGACGTTGCATTGAGCAGGCGTGGAAACGTGTAGTAGCTTCTAATTCCCCCAGCAGTATTGTTGCCTCCAAGAGGATATACGGCCACCACTTTGACGTTAACGGCCTCCGCGCCATATTGTTGCACCGACTACCACTATCCATATATTTTAAGTTTTATTTTTCTGTTCAGAGGTCTCTTCGCCAAGAAATTAACAGCAGGACATTTTGTTTCTTCTTTAATGAAACTACAGATGAATGAAAACGAGACATTTTTGTTTTGACAAAGAAAAACCACTAGTATTATAATTGCCGAGTCGTATTTGTTTGTGTGTCCACGATCAAAATACACGATCACGTCACTTTGTTGCAATATGAAAAATATTGCAACAAAGTGACGTGATCGTGTATTTTCAACCGACGAAAAAAGGAGGAGGTTCTCAAATCTACCCGTTTTTTTTGTATGTATGTTACTCGATTATTCCGGTGTATGGGGACGGATTTTCAAAATTATTTTTTTAATTGAAAGCCTACACTCCCGCGGTGGTCCCATTATAATTTGATCCAGGACTACAGTAGCATTCATGAGAAAAGCACATACCTACGTTCGAAATTTGAAGTCGGTTTTTTTGCAGTTTTACTCCGTTTATATTATTAGAGCAGAAATAGATAAGCTAACATTTGGCTAAAATTGATACTTGATACTTTAAAGTATTTTATTGTTGTCCACTGAGTACTTGATTTATTGTATAATCTATTATTTTCTTGAAATGAAATGAAAATTATTTATTTGCGGAATATTTGTGTTAAAAAGTTGTTATAAAGATATTTAAGAATACAACATATTTTACCAAATTGTGGTGTGCAAATATTTAATTAAATTTTAAGAAGTTATATATTTATATAAAAATGTACATTTAAATCGCAGCACTTATTAATATTTTTAATAAAATTTTTATTTATTTATAAACATACGTTTCATAATTTATTATAATTAAATTTAAAGGTAGATTAGTTTTTAATCCTATCTACCGTACACTACCACCGTCTTTATTTATTTAGAATAAATAAATAAATAAAGACTTAAAGTCTTAAAGGCATATGGTTAAGCATTGATGGTAGATAATACGGCCGCATAGTCCACGAGCTGCCGCTCTTCAAACTGTTATGGTAATATCGGTGTCCGTCGCAGTCGCAGTATTTACATAATCGTCACAGCTCAAAGCCAGTGCAAAGTGAACACTCTTTGTGTCAGAAATTCCAATTTGGGAATGAGGCTGCAGCTATAGGTCGATTAAATTCCTTTCGATAGCTGTCCATGCGAGGACCCGCTATCAAAAAATCGTTAAAAAGTAATCGTTTTCATCGCATGCGAGCCGGGAAACGTCATCAAATAAATTTTCTTTTACGTTTTAAGCCTGTATTCGTAATTGGTTCGGTGGCGGATGGTTTATAATTTTGTGGGTTTTATTTCCTACCATAGTCATTTTGTAAACATAATAGGCCTTCTACACTGTTGTAAACATTGGTTGGCTTCCGTCTGGACCGTAGATTTAAGCAAAATTTAATAATAAACAGAAGAAAGAAATAAAGTTTCATCCAAGGTTACCTTTTCTTTAAGGTGTGTTTACAACCGCCTACAACGTATTTAAAGGTGTTATGTTTGACTTTGTTGCTCATTGCAACGGAATAATGTTACGTTTTTTTTAAGTGGTAAATAGTTAAGATGCAGATGAAGAGTGATAGTGAAGATAGTGATATAGGCTATTTTTAATCCTGATATCTACTCGTGTATGAGGGTCATTCATATTTTTTCTTTAAAAAACATATACATTTTCTGAAAGAACATAATTTTTTATAAAATTTATAGTTATTGAACCTAATCCCAAAGTAAGCAAATTCTACGTTTGTGTTATGGGTGTTAGTCAACGATTATATTACATAGAAATACTGAAATAGATTCCAGAATAAATTTAATAAACACCCAGACCCAGAAATGCAGACCTCTAAATGTTCATCACACAAATACCTCCCCTCGAACCCGAGCCTCGCGGTTGGTTGGTGAAGTTAGGCGTGTGAGCTAGCCACTCGACTAACGAGACAATCAATATTCTCGGTCGTCGACGGTCATATTTTTTAATATATTGAAAAATCAATTCGACGAGCGAGAATATTGATTGTTTAATATTTAATATTGTGAATACAATAAAAATTGTATATATATATAATGTGAATACAATAAATATTAAATTTCCGTGTAGTAATTATAACTGTCTTAACATAAGCTAGTCATGGCAGCTAGTAGAAATCATTAACTTAAATGATACCTTGCTAGAATAAAGCTGTACTGTGACTGTACATTAATTCCAAAGTGTTCTAGTCTTTGTCAGGATCACTTAAAATAAAGCCTGTGTTGTTTAAAATGGAACAAATGCACTCAAACCGTTAAAAATTCAAAAAGCAATTACCAAACCATTAAGTTAATATTGAGTACACATTAAAATACATTTACCTCTTTAGATCTTTGCTCCCCATGAATAATTTGTGAAATTATAAACGAGGCCGCAAGCCAGACGGGATTAGATCGCTGAAAGCAAGCCCCACTCGAGGCGCGAAAGTGTTCGGCGATCCGTTTATTCGTCGGATTAACATTCACCCGCTCATGTCTCGCGGGAGATGCTAGAATTATTAACATGTGAATATAATTCCGAACGTTTGGATATAATTAATCGGTCAATAATGTTCAAATAAATTGAGCGATTATTTTTTTTATGATTAGGTGATGTTTTATCGATTTAACCAGAAGTATAAGCATGTGAATATAAGTTCTAACATTTGGGGGATAAATAATTGGCCAATAATGTTCAAATGAAACATATTTCATTGAGCGATTCTTTTATTGATTAGGTGATGTTTTAACGACACATCAAAAATAAGTAACCACAGTTATAAACATTTCAGTATAATTTCGAATATTTGGGGATAATTATTTGGTCAACAATCTTCAAATATATTACTTAAATATTTTATTGACTATAAAAATAAATCGCTATTCATCTAGGATATACTAATATGGGTTTAAGGGTCACTTCCATGTTCTAGGATTAAAATAATAACAGTAAATAAAAAGTATCTACAATCCAGTACACCGAATAGGCAAGCAGAACAACTAGGACACCTACGATTCGCTGATGATACTTAGTCCCACGATATAATAGGCTGAAAACTTACTCGTATCACCAACCGAGCACTTATCCTAGGACGTTGTTTTTGCAAAAAAAAAATTAAATTAAATAATTGTTGAGTTGCTCGACCAGAAAGTCGAATCCAAAGTCTCACTTAGCCAATGTCAACAATAGACCACAGATGAGATAGAGAGTACACATAGACGAACTTTAAACAAAATAAAGATAAATGTATCCAGTTATTTGTGGCTCTGTAGCAGAAGTCAATACGAACCCCGGCGCCGCGGCCGTCGCGCTCGGTACAAAGTGTAAGTCCTATAAATACAATTTCACATCGCGGAAGCCATTTTACAGAGTTCATAAATTTTGGAAGACAGCGAATTGCCAGATATTCAATATTATTATGGAAAGAGAAGCCGTTTCAAAGCATTTCTGAAGCAGCGAAGCCAATATTGTTACTTTTATAGTAAAAGCAAGGTAATATTACAATTTGTTAGTTAATTGCACATATTCTATGTAATTAAGGAATATAATTATGTGGTAATGTAGGGTAATATTTTTCACGCGTGCTCCGAAACTGACAGATCAATTACGTTGGAATTGCCACTGTAAGTACAGTCGACAGGAAATACTTAAGGAAAGGTTTTACTTAATAATAAGTATGGAACTAGATCTTTTAAGATCTAGTGAAACTTAATCTTAAAATTTATTAATACTTTTATTTAGGAAAACATAACACGTTTAGTTATATTTTTTAAGATACCTTAATTCATTTAATTCGAAACCATTTTACCTATTCCTTTTTTTTTAAAAAAATAATCAAAATTAGATAGATAGATGATATGCTTCAGCATTCAAGTAAGTTGTAAGTTTACAATCATTAATATTCAAATCTAAAAATCCTCGAAACAGGAAACAAGCTTCTAAGTCAATGCAATCCCAATAATGTATGGGTTTTTAATTACTGATATTTATTCTGATATTTGAAAAGGAATCAAAACTTCAAAGAGATCATGCCTTTAGGGTTATGGTTATGGAATTTGATGAAAGCCTTTGGATGGTCCCATTCAACGTTTTGATATTAAGTCAGATGGATAATTTCAACTAAAAAATAAGTAAATTTTAAAATAACAAGTAAAGTATTGTCACGTCCGTAACTCGCTTCACGACGACCCGCAGACGCTAAGTCCAACAAAATGGTAAGTGGCAAGCTTTTCTCCAACCGAGGATATAATCATTTCTGGATAACGTCGTTTGTGTTAAAAAATTTGGAAAGAAAATAAAAGTATCTTCAAACCCATATCCGCGAAGAGGTAGGCAAAGTCACAACCAGGGCACTCACATCTAGCTCAAGACACTAAATGTCGTAATGTGATAGATGATATACACTAAATCTTCTTATGTGTGTAAGCCTATTGCCAATCGGGCACATATCCCATCCTGGGAAACGTTATTTTTATAAGAAAATTGAAATTACGCATTTTCTAGTTTTTAAGCCCAACCCAAGGATCGAACCCGGGACCTCAAGAAATCAAGTCTATCGCTACACTGCTAGACCACAGAAGCGATTTAAGCGGCACAGAAGTTTAAAATAAATTTGTAAAAGTTTTTAACATTTGTTTTCGACATAAATATTTATTGACGACTGTACTTGTAAAATTGTATGAGGGTAAATGTTTAATCTCAGCACTTCCCACGATACGTTCAGCGGCGGACAGGAAGACAGGGACCTCTAATTAGGTAATTTCATTAAATTAAGTGATCCCGTGTTAACAACACCTACAGGATGTAACCGCAACAGTGTGTTTTGTAAAACAGTACAGAAATTAAGAAATTTTAATTATAGCACTCCCTGTATGTGCTTGTAAATTTTCACGTACTTAAAGTTTGAAAGAGAATTGCGAACTTGTGAACATTATGTTGAGAGTTTATCTAACAACATTTTTTTAGGGAAGTGAAATTTTAAAAACCCTGTGCCAATTTCATCACCATGATTCCGTTTAAGTTTTATTAAAAACACATGATAATTTTATTTCATTTTCACATTTGACCGCCTCGTTGGTCAAGTGGCTAGCATACAAGCCTCGGGTTCGATTTCCGACGGGGGCAGGCATTTGTGTGATGAACATTTAGATGTCTACATTTCCGGGTCTAGGTGTTTATTAAATGTATATATATCCATATATGATAATATGAATTTCAATGTATAGTATCGTTGACTATCACCCATAACACAAGCATATAATTTGCTTCCTTTGGGGTTGGATTCAATTTGTGTAACTTGTCCAGGGATGTTTATTTATTTCGATGTCAATTCTGATTTTTATTCTAGAAAGATCCGAGAGGACTTCTGAGTTAAAGTAACCTGTCAGAAAAGTACCAGGACTTTTTTTACGATATTCGAGGGCAAGCAAACGGATTACCTAATTTTAAAAAAATCACGCCACCTGGAGACACCAAAGGTGGTAATGGTGGTGCGTTGCCAAACTGGGGCCAAGATCTTAGGGCTCGAGCAACAGTAAATTTCCCGGCTACCTTATCCTCCGCACCGGAACATGTCAACGGCAAGCCCTGACGTTATGACGACAGGAATAAGTAAGATGGTACGAGCTACCCGGCAGAAAGGCAGATGGTCTGTAAAGGAGTCCGGACCAACACGGATCATTCATTATTAAGATCAATAATACACAAACTGTTATTCATCAACATTCATTTTCACCGTCAAAGTATGCTCTTTCAGAAATTAGAATAAATCTTGTCATCAAAACATTTTTTAAACGCTGTTTTTTTTTATTATATAGTAAGGCAAACAAGCAGACGGATTTCCTGATGGTAAGAAATTCACGCCGCCTAGGTCACCAAAGATGGTAATGGTGCGTTGCCAACCTGAGGTCGGAATGTTAGACCCAGAACAAAAGTAAGTTTACCGGCTACCTTACTCTGCGAACCGGAACACGTCATGACGTTATGGCGGCAGGAATAGGTAAGGCGGTGGTACCAATCCGGGCGAGTCGCTCCAAAACTCTACCACCTAGTAAACGCTGTTCCGGAATGTTGTTCAGTTCTTGCCACGAGTTTCTTATGAAAAAGAAATAAATCGGCTGGAACCACATGTGGTGAATATGGTGGTTGCTTGTTGGTATTTGTTAGGTGTTTGGTGAAAAAAGTCGTTCACAATAAAGGTCTCATGCGAAGGCGCATTATCATGTTGCGAAATCCAAGAATTTTCTTTTTACAAACCTGTAGGGCTACTCTAGAAGCTCGATTCATGCAATATTGGAAATTGAAAACGAGTATGTCATTTTAGATGCTCTTGAACACAACACTGGTGAATTAAGAACATTTAGTTGATAGTAAATAATAAATTATTTTATCGGATTCGTTGAATTAATTTGTAACTAAATGTTAATGATCCGCTAGAACGGTATTTAAAAGTACCTAAAACAACATATACGATTCCAATTTCCAATTCGCATGATATCGAGATTCAAGAGTAACCCTATTGGTCGTTTGAGTCGATTTTTTTCTTTTAAACAACGGATCACACTGAAATAATAGGTATTCTTTTCGTTTTGATCTATCGGCGAAAATTCCAAGTACACAACACCGCCATAAAGATATTACTCAACATGACTTTGACTTCTCGGTTCAGTTGGAGAACGAAGAAGATATAAAAAGTAAATGCAGTAAGCAAAATCATTAGGCCTAACTCACTCAGATAGATCTAGGACCCTTGCAGATTTGGTACAGCACGAAATTTTCCTTGAGTTAAAAATTTAACAATTGTAATTTCTTATCTACAAAAAACGGAGGAAATTTTTAATTCAACGCGTATATGTTTTATGTTAGACACAAAGTTGAATTTTTTTGACAAAATTCGTAAGTATATAAGAAAAGAAATGATAAAGATCCATTCTGTGGTCTAGTGGTTCGATGTTGGTGTTGATGCTTTGGGTTTGATCTGTGAATCAATCGGACACCTCAAAGTGTATTTTTTTCTATTTTCTCATAAAAATCAAAAAAAGCACCAGGGAGCAAAAAAGCACCTTCGAGTAATCATGAGTGCCATTGTTGTAACTCTGCTAACCATTTCAGAGATAAGGGCGTGAGGATACTTTATGAAAAAGTTTGTAATACAAACGTTGTTATACAATATGTATAGATTGTTGTTATAGATTCACCAGTGATCCGCTATCGCTTTGCCATTCGCCGCTATCTCCAAATTACCCTCCGTTACGTGGTGGTTCACCTTCGCGTATCGCTGCGCAGTTCGCTCCAATCGACGTGACTTATGTGTTTTTTATGTTAACTTACTTTTTATTTCAGTGTAAGCGTTTTTAAAGGGCCTAGTACAAATGTTATCATCGATTGTAATTTGTTTGCCTTAAATCTTGTTTATAAATTAAATTTATTTTTGTTATTTCGTTTCGTAGATTTTGTGAGATGTTTTACGAAAAGCATAGATCCTGTCCAGA
>NJDD01007935.1:62212-78805 GCA_002245505.1 Calephelis nemesis | reverse complement strand
TATCTTTCATACTCCTAAGTGATGAAGGTGACTCACCCCAATTTGTTTTACTAAAATCACATTAAAAATAGCAGAACATCGTCTGCCGGGACAGCTAGTGACTATATATAAGAAACATGTATTTCTTTTCGCATCGAAGTACTTGAAGCGAGAATAGATAAGGTGTGAAGATTAATGTGTATGCTTGTGTAAATGTGAATAAATACCCAATGGATAAGTTCCGACCGACAGTCATATTATCAAGGATTAGCGTACACGCCGAATATAACGGATCAAGTGCCAGGCGCTGATCCTGACGGAAACAGACTTCTTTGTGCTAAAGATATATTATATCTTCCTGGGTCTGGGTGTTTATCAAATTTGTTCATTAAATAAATAATCAAATTTATTCATGTACTTACTATATCTATTTACATCACAAACATAATATGTGTATTTGATTCCGAACATTAGACTTCTTATTTAAGATTTCTAGTTACCCTTTGTATGTATGTTACGAATATTTTTTCTTTGTTCTTACGACACTCACTGTTACATACTTATTTGTTTTATAAAATAAACCATTATTACAATTACTAATTGACGGTAGCAAATACAAAATATCACACAAGCACATTAAGATTCTTAAACATGTGAATATTGGGATTTTATTTATCGGTGTATCCTATTTTTTATTGAAAAATAAGTGTGTATTTAACTACTGAAATTTCGTAAACATTTGTGTTTTTTCCGTAATATTAATGGAGATTTTTTGTGAACTAAGCTTAGCTACAAAAAGCTTTCCCAAAAAGCGCCAAAACCTATTTTTTCAGTCTAGAAAAAACATTAACTTTTCAAACTAGATCTTTGAAAAGATCATCACAGCTTATTAATTATGAGAATAGTAAATCTTTGTTTAAAGTTTATCATTGAATCTTACGGAGTTGTTGTAATGAAGTTTCCCCTAAAGCCTACTGAGTTCATCACGCCCTGAATAAAGTATGGAACAATAAACGTAAAGACAAGTAAAGTATCACTCCGGCATCACGGAGGCTGGTCTCCATAATTAATGATGAGCCGTCGTCGCAGACACGAACTTAGCAAACTTCTTGCATTATGTATCAGAGCCCGCGCTCCCAACAACATCGCTATTTACTTACACTATTTATAATGTTTCTTTTTATCTTATCGCGGTATTTTAAGTGAATTTACATTTTATACATTATTAAACAAAAACTTGGATAATTTCAATCGACTACAAAAAAGGAGGTTTTATTTGAAATGATTTTTGTTTAATACATTCAGTCAGAACAGTCGTCTCTGTGGTCTAGCAGTCCATCATCGGACTTCTTGAACTTCCTTGACTTCTTGAAGTCCTGCGTTCATTCCTTGGGTCGGGTAACAAAAAAAAAATGTATGTTTTCAATTTTTTAATAAAATAATGTAGCCTGGGATTGGATATGTGCCCGGTTGGCGATAGGCTTGCCACCTATCACATTGTGGGACTTAGTGTCTTCGGCTAGTCGTGGATGTCCTGGTTGTGTCTATCCTGGTCGGGTCGGGGATAGCGGCCTAAATATACTTTTTACTTATTGAATAAAAACTTGAGTATTTTTTATCGACTCCAAAAAGGAGGCTTTTATTCGACTGTATGTTTTTTTGTTTTTGTGTGCTATGCGATAACCGATCTCCAACTATTCAATTTAGAACAAAAAAAAATACACATCAAAATCAGCCAAACGGTTTGAAAGTTATGATGCTAAAGACAAACTCACGCATACACTCACTTAATCATGTGAAACCCTTTGTCCAACTTTTTCCAACGGATGGGGTATAAAAATAATTTTTCACAATGTCACGTGCAAGTGTAGTTACCAGTAACATCAAAATAATTTTATAAAACTAGTCATGTACGATTACAACACTTGACGAGTTATTGCGATAAGCATAGGCAGTTTAAAGTTTAAAAAGTAAAATCGAACATCACGAAATTGCCCCAACACGCTGTGTAGTAGTTAACCTAACTTTAAACGAAAAATTTAGCCTCTAGTTAGTTTTCATAACTTGTTTTAAATTAAAAAACATTACAAAGTTTTCATTGTTTTATTTTCTTACTGGCAACGTCTACGAACTCTACGGGGAGCTACGATCGTAGCTGGCGTAACGGCTGGCTACAGGATTATTACTTCAGAAACTGCAACAAAGGTTATCTTAAGTTTTATAGCTTTCTTTTAAAATACATACAATTTTGTTTGTGGTGTATTTTTTATGTCTTCACTGTTTGAAGCTGCATTAAAATAATTAATCACGCTATTAAACCATTAGCACTTTTTAATTTAAACTTTGTAAGTTTCATTATACGAACACTATTTTGCACTTAAGCAGAGATATACGATTACGTATATACACTTGTTACTGTCGATTTTTAAAAGTAGTAGGTATATTCAAACAATTTTTTAACCAACTTTAAAAGCACACAAAAGAAACAAAAATACTTTTAAATTTTAGAACTAAAACTACATTAATTTTTCAATTTAGTAGCATTGATTGGGCTAATTGTTTGTCATGCTATCCGTTACCACATACATCAGTTTGGAAAGCGTAGTGATATAGGTTCATTAATAAATAAGTACATCTAACAGGGGTGGCGCCGGTTAACCGGGTTGGAAGGACAGAAGATAATAGTTTTGTTTAAACGGATGTTGTTGAATTTTAATACTTATTAAAAATTATTATCTGTCGATACATACGCATCATAATATTATATTTATCCTTTACCTTCTTGTTGTTGTTGGTATCTATTATTAAAAGGGAAACACGCAGACAATTTGTTTATTCCGAAGACAAGTAGTGGTAAGTTTCATGAAAAAAAATTCTCTTATTAAATCTACATATTTAGTTTCTCCTGTGTAGACCTACATAAGTAGACCTTATAATTAGGAAATGAAGCGGCTGTGACATACTCATGGACAGATAGACGAACACGTCGAATGTACTTGAATTAAGTTTTTTGCCTTTCGGCACCCTATTATACCATGATAATGCTTAAGGTTGTAAGAATGCTCAATTGACCGGATTTTGGGATGTTTAGTTTCGTACATAAATTTGCCGGCTGCTCCTCCTTCTAAACCAGTTAACGACGAAGGTAAAGAGAAACCTTAAGCCCTTATTTATCATGAAATTATTATCAAATGCAGTCATGCATCAACGCTTCACACATTTTTTTACCTCCTTCATTGTTACATTTTATATATGGTAAGGAAAGATAATTTATAACCTGTCACTTTAGCAACACAATCATCCTCCGTAACTTGACACGTTTTTGTTCACTTGACAACTTGAGATAAAATAATAAAATACATGGTAAGGTAACAATATTTATACTCTTTATTGTATACCAAAAACAAAACACACAACACATCAAACAAAAAAATGTGTACTGTTCTAATTTTTTAACGTTGGGAACTTTTGAAATTTTTACACAAAAATGAGGTAGTCAAAATTAAGTTTTGTGATTTTACTAATTTGTTACAAATTCAACAACGAACTTAATAAACTTAATAAATTGTCAACTTACAGTCTCTTAAGAAAATTTATCAATTCTTAAAAAAAAGATAACACAGACCTGAGAATCGCAATGCTCAACTTAGCTTAAAATTTTAATTTATTTGTATAAATATGTATTGTTGCTAACTACTGATTTGTAAACTTACTAATGCTTGTTTTTGTCAAACGACATTTTTTTTAGTCTTGTAAAAACAGTGTAGTTCACCATTAATAACTATAAGGATAAACATTTTTGAAGATATTCACATTTGGCTTCGGTTCCAGAGTACTGGAATGTGACAGTGACGTCATCGTCAAAACCGCAAGCCGGCTACATATCTGACACCGGCCGCAACCGCACAAATGCGATGATCTAAATTAAGAAGCCATCGCCAACTCGGTGATATCTACCCAGTAGGTAGATTATCTACCACAACATTCTCCTACAGCAACTGATAAATTTGGAATTATTTTACAAACTATTTATTTTTAAAAATTACGATATAGTTTTAGCAAAACATTTGAAATTTATTAATCAATTTAGAACTTTAGAATGCCTCATACTGAATTTTTGTTATTCATAACAAGCGTCGTTCTCCTGAAGCTTAGACAAACGTATCGCTTAGAGAGACCATAGATGTTATTGGTCACTGATGAATTTGTACTTTTACTCCCCGGGTACTTAGGATACAATATGTGCAAATAACATTGGCTACCACATCCTCTAGCACAGGACACAACAGTGCCAATCGCTGACGTTATGTTCATAGAAATATCGAATTATCAAAGAGCTGGTACCAATCAGGTTAAGACTTTAACACCTAGTTAAGACTGGCTCACAACAGAAAAATCTAGTAACCACAAACAGGTGATGGGGTATATTTCGAATATGAAAGTATCGGCGAAGTATGAAGAAAGCGTCCGTTATGAATCTTTATTATATCCATCTCTTCTACTTTTGCAGTACCCGATATGGTCCACGATGCTCAAACTTAGTAACCTACAATCAAATTACTACAATTATGGATTGCAAATAAATGATTTTTTTATGATATTGGAAGGCAAACAAGCAGACGGATTTTCTGATGGGAAGAAATTCCCGCCGCCTAGAGACAGCAAAGGTGGTAATGGTGCATTGTCAACCTGAGGCCAGAATGTTAGGCGTCGAGAAAAAGTAAGTTTACCGGCCAAACCGGGACACGTCATGACTTTATGGCGGCAGGAATAGGTAAGGCGGTGGTACCAATCCGAATGAGTCGCTGCGAAACTCTTCCACCTAATCAGGTGTCACGGCGTTAGTGATAGTAAGTCTATACTCGCCTATTACAAGCTGCCCGGCAGTAAGGCAGATGATCTTTTCTGCAAAGTAGCCCGGACTAACACTGGGAAATATAATTAAATCCTCTTACGTAACTAAATCATTTACTAAATAAATACGTCTTTGACAAAATACGAGCGACTTACGCCAATTAGTGTAATGTGTATTGTCAAAAGTAATGGGTGAGCTATATCAATGTCAGTGTAAACAGACAACATTATCCGATGAGGAAAAGGCGCAATATAGCGGGTATTTTCAATTTCAAACAAAATTAGCCGGCGCGGCCCGCAGCCGATAATCCCGACGGCTCAGCGGATTTAAATAAATTATATCTGAAGGGAATTTCAAGGCGGTCTAGTAAAATAGCAATAACGTTTTACGACACTGTAATTAAAATAAAAACAACATTTTTTCCATGAAAAAGTATTTTGATTTGTATTTCTATGTTTTGAGGATCTACAAAAAAACGAAATTGTCCTTTTCTATCTGACCTGATAGACGTAGCCTTGTCTTTACTATGACTTTCATAATAATATTAATAAACGAAGCAAAATCTTTCAACCCGTTTTTACGAAAATTGCATTGACATAGGAGTACAAAATTAAGACACTTTTAGTTTATGTACAGAAGAAGTGCAGAACGCTAATATCTTTAGTAATAGTGCTTATAAAGAGCATTAAATTAAAAAAAAATAAAACATTACACATTACCATGCATTTGTCACACACACTAACAAATATATTGATAACGATAAAAGATGGAGCTAAGTAGATGGTCTTAAAGACATAATTAAAGACACATATCCCTGAAGAGGATTTTTTTTGTTGACTGACCCAAGGATCGTACCATGGGTCTATGCCAGACCACTATCCCACAAAGGCGTTATATGACTACGTTATATACTCAATGACCTCATCAAAATAGTCAATATAACTATCGCTTGTGGGATATTTATAAAATTTATTTGAAACTATATTGCAATCATCATTATCCTATCAAAAAATAAATATCAAATCGCAATGTAGTAAGGAAGGAGTCGGTTTCTTCAAATTTTATTATGCTTCAATTATAATAACTTAAGTATAATTTGAAAGAATTCATAGCAAGAGCTAGTTGAATTGATGAGTGTTTGATGTGATATGTGATGTGATGAGAGGCTTGGTGTGATAGAGTGAGTCTCTACCTTCGACTCTACCTGCGATTTCCATCAGGCGGGTTCCAAATAATTCCACTGAGCTAAAAGTACATCATAAAAAATATGTGTATTAGTTTACTGAAAATTAGTTATTAAATCATTTCTAATGCAGCGTACCAGAGAAGAAATTTCATTTAAAAATAAAGTTCATATATTGTTGAGCGAGATGTAAGCACTGCAACGTGTGATCTCTGAGCTAGATTGAAGATATACCGACCAGCGAAACAAATCACGAAGAACGTAGCATGAAATCGGCGATAACATACAGTGTCTTTTTCTGGAGCGCAATTAATTGTCAATAAACGTGACAGAGAACAGTGATGGCAAATATCATACGCCTCATAAGTCGATAAAGAAACTTTGATGTACGGATTCTTTACAATCTTAGGCAGTTTTTATTCACATTAAACTTTAAAAGTATCTCCACGCCCATGTCCCCGAAGGGATAGGCAGAGGCACAACCAGGGTACTCACGACTAGCCGAAGACACTAAGTCCCACAATGTAATAGGTGACAAGCCTATCGGAAACCGGGCACATATCTAATCCCGACCGACATTTTTTTTATTACAAAATTGGAAAACCCAATTAGTAACCCGGGACTTCACGCAATCAAGTCCGGCAATTGAACCGCTAGACCACAGAGGCGACTGTTAAACTTAAAGTATGATTAATGTAAACAATTATCCAAGGAGCCATCAACGAAGAGCTCTCATTCATTTCCTAAATGATCAATTTTAAATAGAACCGAGAGGTGCGGCCTTCTGGAGGTTATGTTTATTTAAGCAGCCACTCTCTAGGCAGTATTTATTGCCCCTCTTACCGACACTTAGGGTGGCGGAAAAACAGCCTTCACTGATAAGTAACGTTATCGATCCAACTCTTATGCTATCAATTCAAGGAAATACGTTTATAGCTTTTAATTAGCATAATATTCTTAGAATAAGGCCGATTGATGGTAGCCTTATATAATATAAATACGACATTATGTATTCAGCGTTATGTAACCCATGATAATAAAACTTTTAAAATTAATATTAGTAAAAATTAAAAGCCATATGCGAGAAAGACTTGCCAATTGAAGGTTCCATATTAGGAAGCATATATTACAGACAGGTTTCAATATTGTTTTCCCTAAATAACACCATTATTTTGCATACTTAAAAAGTAAGTAACGATTTCATGGTATTTGTGTAAATAGCGGCGTATTAACTTTTGCCCTTCGTATGGGGGAATACGTTTTACCACTTTGGAATTATTTGTCTTCCAACTGATTGACTTTAAATATAAAAGACAGAGGCATAACCAGGGCACTCACATCTAGCCGGAAATACTTAGTTTCAAGATGTGATACTTGTCAAGCCCATTGCCAACCGGTCACATATCAATAACAACAATCCCTGCCAACATCATTTAAACAGAAAATTTTAAATACACAATTTAAATTTATTGTTTGTTGCCCACCTTAGGAATCGTATTTTTTTTTATTTTTGTGTAAGAATTTAAAAGCGGTTCATATAATATATCTATCTAACTTAGTAGATAGTAGATAACTTAGTAGTTTCAATGGCATAATCTGAATAGCTTAGAAATCAGTCGCTGTGAAATATAACATCATTTCTTTTTGTCCATTAAGCTATATAACCCTAATGTTAGGCCGATATTAATATATAATAAAAAAAAATAAAGCCCGTTATGATCTGGCCTCTGATTAGAATAGACTATCTGCCTCCACGCCAGATAGCTCATAAAAGACGATCATAAATTAAGTGGGTCATTGTCAATGCTAGCTGCGTGCCACGGGTACTAGTGGTGTACATGTTGCTCTAGAGTGCTGTGCAGCAACTAGTCCGAGGGATCCATGGCTTTACCTACACCTGCAGCCATAATGACTGTGAATATTAATTTCTGTCCGGAGGTGAGGGTAGCCAGTACACTTTCACGATAGACCTAACACTCCGACCACAGGATAGAGACACCTATCTTTGGTGTTTAAAGGCAAGGATTGTCTCTTAAAAGCACGAGAGCTGTGTAGTTATCTTAAAACATAGAAAAAAAAATAAGAAGATTAACATTCGATCCATGATATCTGTGTTTAGGCGTCTATAATTATTTGCATTTATAATAATATATTTATACCGGATTGGTACCACCGCCTTACCCATTCTTGCCGCCATAACGTCATGACGTGTTTCGGTTTAGAGGGTAAGATAACCGGTAAACTTACTTTTGCTCAAGGCCTATCGTCCCAGCTTCAAGATGGCAACGCAACAATACCACCTTTGGTGTCTCTAGGTGGCGTGAATTTCTTACCATCAGGAAATCCGTCTGCTTGTTTGCCTTCCAATATCATAAAAAAAGTTTTTGTTTTTTTTTAAGTTTTTTTGTTATATACTTTTCTTGTATAATATTGTCATGTACATTTTTTTCTTTCCATTGTAATATGTGTGTTAATAAATGTTTTCTTTCTTTATAACCTCTGCATATAATAACATTTTATACATTTTTAACATCTGAAATTCGTTTACCTACCTATTCTTTAAACTAAGGATAAATCAGGACATGAAGAGATAAGTCGCAACTTCACATTTCCTTTTATACATTTGACCCCATTTAATTAACTCTGTTTGTGGTAAGAGCTGGCTTGCATTTAAAGAAGGTCCAAACGAAAGGACTGATCGTAATTTATTCTTGTCCCTTAATTACATCTTTTAATCTCGCTTAGTAAGCGCGCAGGGCTCGAGTGAGGACACGCGGGACCTTCGGCTGATACACGCTTAAGGCCGATTCGTGCCTCGCCTTCTAATTCTCAGGCTTTTCTAGTGTTGGTACTATCGTATTATTAGCTTACACAATCCGAGGAAATGACATAAAGGCCTTATATTTTTTTCCTAAAAATATCACGTACTCACTCCAAACTTCCATTCCCATGGAGATATAATGGATCTATTTGAAAGGATTTTATTGTAGACCAAATAAAAGCGGTCTAAATCTTACGCAAATAGACGAGTAATAACATAGTTTTTTTTTCAGATTCCCGTTAACATGATTAGATGTTTTCAAATGTAATATAATAAATATATCATAAGATATATGAATCATAAAATATAATAAATATATCATAATATATAAATATAACATAAAATTTGTAACATTTATGGATGTGATTTCGATTTATTATAGTCTAAAAAGAAAGTCGTTCAAACAAAAGAAAGTCGTGTTAGTTACACCATTTATAACCCAAGAACGGCTGAATCGATTTGGCTGAAAATTAATGAAGGTAGCTTTGAACCACGAGACGGATATAGGATACTTTTTATATGATTCGAATACGAAAAATTAAAAAAAACAACATTTTAATTTTTACTATGGAAACTGAAATGTCGTAACAAAGTTTACCGACATTTTTTTTCATTTTTATAAAATACTAGCATTTTAAGAAACTTATTAATTTCAAAACACATATTTTTGTGAGTGTATGTATATGTCTGTCTGTCTATGGCATCGCAGTTCTTCAGCGGATAAACGGATTTCGATAAGTAAGCACTAGATAGAAGATAGATAGTAGATAGATAGAAGTAAGTGGGAGATTTAATTTTATTAGAGTTAATTAAATTTGTTTTAAGTCCCGTATCGGGGATATTCTATCAGGTAAGTATATTTTGGCACAAAGCCATAAATGTCTGTTGTTGCGACAAAATTGGCTGGAGGTTATATTTAATAACTAGCGGCCTGCCCCGGCCTCGCACGGTTATGAAATGTACATGTAAACTTTTCTCTTCAATCACTGTATCTATTAAAAAACCACATAAAAATCCGTTGCGTAGTTTAAAGATTTAGGCACATAAAAGGACATAGGGACAGAGGAAGCGACTTTGCTTTATACTCTGTAGTGAAAGCAATTTAATCTCTTCATGTCTATTGTTAAAAAACATTACAGAAAATTCGCAATCACAAAACATATTTATTTAATATGATCATTGTCTCTTAAAGTTATTACACGTGGATGACGTGGGTATTGGGTAACGGTTCCATTTCAGATAGTATTTAGAAAAAATCGTGTTCTACAAGTGTTTATATTTTTCTTTTATAGTAAGGCGGAAAATGTCATAAAAAAGTTACATTAATAATTTAAAAACAGGTTGACTGTAAAAAATGAGTCCAATTTTATTACCACGTCGTCCAGGTACACAAAAAAATTGCCATTCATACTAATGTTATAATGCGAATGTCTGACTGCAGACACTGTTGCTTTTTACAGCTAAATCGCCGAACCGATTTGAATGAAATTGATATGCATATAGCAAATGTATAGGTTCAAAAGTAGATGTGTTTTTTTTAATCAATTCCCAAAATACTGAAACAGAGCATGAAACTTTGTATCAAAATCGTAACTATTCTAAGCAGAAGAAATCGCGGGGAACAACAAGTACTAAATACTACTCATAAAGTAATAGTTGAATAAAAAAAAATATAAGGAAAAAAAACTTTACAACAACTTTTAAACAATGCGATAGGTGGCAAGCCTATCGCCAACTGGGCACATATCCAATCCCGAGCAATTTTTTTTTATTAGAAAATTAGAAAACACAAATTTTCTTTTTGTTGCCAGACCCGGGATTCGAAATCGGGACCTCTTCCAGTCAAGTCCAACACCTGAACCGCTAGAACACAGAGGCCTTGCTGTCAAAAAAAAAACTATCAAAATCCATTTGTTGTTAGGCAAATAATTGGGCAACAAGAATACAAAAAAAGAGTTTTGTTTTTTTTAAGGTTTTAGAGTCGGTAAAATACGACTAACACGTTTAATACATTTTACATTTAACTTGTATGAGACACATTTACATTATGTGTTAGTGCATGCAAACGCCCGCGTAGAAGATTCTTCATATAAATTGAACAAATATTTTCTTAATGGGTAATTACACGAGTCGGATTGATCCCACTTGAACTTTATTTGTAACATTATTTTTACTTGGATAACATATTTATTTAATTTTCTTGCTACGTACATTGGTATATACAATGTACATCAAGTACAAAATATAACAAACCAATAACACGATACAAGGGTGCACTTATCTCTGACAAAATAATATATCTTACACTATTTTGTCAGAGATAAGCGTGACAGTGCAGACATGATTTAGTGCAAATCTCTATAGAACATAATATTCATATTGCTGGCATAGAAACGGAACAGTTTATTATTTTGAGTTATTTTTTTTATGTTATAGGAAGGCAAACAAGCAGGCGGATTTCCTGATGGTAAGAAATTCACGCCGCCTAGAGACCAACCAAAGATGGTGATGGTGAGTTGCCAACCTGAAGCTGAGATGTTAGGCCTAGAGCTTAAGTAAGTTTACTCTTCCGAAATGGAACTCGTCATTACGTTATGGCGGCAGGAATAGGTAAGGCGGTGGTACCAATCCGGGCGAGTCGCTGCGAAACTCTACCACTCTACCACCTAGTAAAGTATGGTATGGTCAGTATGTTTCTGGCAACGTTTCTCTGAAAAATATCTTTATTCCAAAAACTATAACATTAAATGATCCTTTAAGGTAAACAGAGTGGGCCACTTCAGGCTTAACTCTAAGCAAGAAAACATTTTTTAAATACTTTACGAAGAAAAAGCTTCAAACTTTGACCCCCATTTCCAACAGTATGTTAACAACTATTCTAAAATGTTTAAAAATATATGTGCATTAGCTAAAAATATTGCAATTCAAAGTAAAATTTTGTCGCCAAAGCGACTTGGATTTTTAGTAATCAGGAAGCAGGTAAAAAAAACCAGCCATTGTAATAAGATGGAACTAATAATAGAATTAAACTCCATTAAAAATTATGCTGAAGTAGCTTTAGCATTTTAAAACTTTTTTTCAAGATTCCAATCTATAATCTAATATCTATTAATTAATTCCCCAATCTAGCTAACTCTCTATTGATAAATAGAGTTTATAATAATTGTTCATATGAAATATTGTAACTATTTTCTTATAACAGAATATAATGATATTAGTTTATTCTAATAGCACAAAGTCTTAAAAGTCGACTAATTTCTAATAAAGTCCAATAAAAACCAACAAACAGAAACAACGGAGTGCCTGGCACAAAAAAGTCGAGCGTAGTGATTTACGATGGACGTGAAGGCATCGATAATATAATGCTGTGAAAGAATACAAGTTGATTGTTCTATCAAGGTGTATTGAAAGTAGAAGTAAAAATAATGTTTTTTTATGAAATCCAATGTTAAACTTACAATCATTAGCTATTTTTAATCTAGAAAAGAAATAAGAGTATTTGAAAGGCCAGTAAATGTCAGCTTGTCCACAATCGTAACGTTATGAGAAATACAATAAATATTTCATCCAATAAAACGTCGCAACTAAGTTTTGAAGCCAGCGTAATATAAGCCTTTGGTTTGTTTGGCCTCGACAAATATCGCTTAGAGAGTTTCGCCCAACTTGTACTTAGACAAACAATTTGAAAGGGTTGAACGTGTCAAAGCTAAACCTTTGTTTATTGTCAGCAATGCCTACCAACTCAAAGTAAGTCTATATTTAAATAGCATCTAAATACGACAGACTGTTTGAGGGTGAAACGAGACGACTTCTTATTTAACTGTTCAAATGCCAACCTTACGTTGGGACTTATCTTGTTTCTGCGGGCACAATTGCTTCGATGTGATTATTTAAATGGCTTTTACCCACTTTTCTTATTGATACTAACTGACCCAGCAAACTTCGTATCGCTTGACATTAATGCTTAGACAGTAGCGCAGTCTGTCGGATCCGATGTGAAACATCCTAAAATCAACAACTACTTATTATTAAAAAAAAAATTAAAAAAAAACTTTTTGCAGTGGACCAAAATACGAATCATTAAACCATTCTCGAATTCCCTAGAATACATACAAAAAGTTTCATCGACATCGATCCAGTCGTCTAGAAGGAGTTCAGTGACAATCACACTCACAGAAGAATTATATATATTAAGATTTCGCCAATATTTACGTTGTGACTAAGACACGGTACAATTGCAAGTGATCGGTATATGCTGAAGGACAATTTCATTGAGATATTGCCACCACCTGAAACAAACACATAATAAATAATGGACGAAAACACATCCCTTTCATTTAAATTGTTAGAATAAACAACACAATACACATTTTATTCGAAGTGATTGACATAGTCGTAGACAATTAAATTTTGTCTGTGTTCTTTATGACAATATTACTTATCTATGTCACCATAGATGTGCTGCTGTAAGTCTTAATGGACAAACAAAAGTCCGTAGTGTGGAATATTGATTGACTTAGATCGCCCGTATAGCAGCACTTAAGCCTTTTCGCGATACAGCGACTATAAAAATTAAATCCTTGTAGCCAAATTATAGGCTTAATTTTACTTGCATGATGTTTATGAGTGATTGATTAATTTAGTTTACTACTTTTAGCATGCGTTATGGCTATTGATTATTTGTACGCTAGTACATAAATTGACGCCTGATTCCCCGCACCAAAGGGCAAAATATGCAACGGCATCCATGATTAAGTGACATAGTAGGATAGGTAGCTAACCGATCGCTAACCGGCTACTTTTCCAATTTCAGGCGCTAATGCTCTATTAGCAAATTTTGAAAATACATTTGTGTTGTCTAAACTGGAAATCGAACCTAAAACCCCGTCGCCGACTGAATCCGGGTCAACCCCAATTCTTAACCTATTTATATACCTTATTTCTAACCATTTAAAATATGAACTCGTATTGTCTTGAATAAGAGTGTGTGCTCTTTCTTATTACTTAGATTTGAGTTTGTTAGTTGAGACTACTTAGTCTTCACTGTAAGTTTACGGCACTGTACTTGCTCGTAAGCATCACCTTAAATTCTTTGTATAAAAACTTGGTACAGTGCCTGTCCTGGTAACCAAAAAAACTGAATTTTCAAAATAGTAACACGACATTTCGACAAAAAAAAGTATCTTCACGCTCACATTCCCGAAGAGGTAGGCAGAGGCACAACCAGGGCACCCACGACTAACCGAAGACACTAAGTCCCACAATGTGATAGGTGGCAAGCCTATCGCCAACCGGGCACACATCCAATCCCAAGCAACATTTTTTTTATTATTTAGAAAATTGAAAGAACCAAATTGTCTTTTTGTTGCCCGACCCGAGATTCGAACCCGGGACCTCATGCAGTCAAGTCCAACACTTGAATCGCTAGACCACACAGGCGACAATTTAAAGAACACACGTAAATTAAAGAACGTAATCTATATCAACTCATGATAAAGTTTCTGTTAGGCAAACGTGAATATAGTGCAAACCTAACTCGACAAAATGCAAGACAATCGAGGTGCAAGCCTGTACCAACTTCGTTATTAATTCATCAAAATTTCAGCAAGACATGATGTTTTTATAATACTATCAGCCCATCGTAATCGTACGGATTGACAAACTTCTGTTATTATACATACTAGTGGTCGCTTGGTGGTACTAGTGGTAGTTAAATATCTTGTTGATAAGAACACCATCTTCATTTCTAAAGACCAATTACTTGGTTTCCTGAATAGTTAGTGCGTCATCTGTGATCTTTTATCATCAACATTAATATAGTTGTTTGTGTGTGTCAAATGCACGGTAGTGTGGGTAATGTCACACTTATTGATTTAATGTACTTTAGTAGCACTATTGTTTACAAATATTAGCGTTCTGCATTTCTCCTACACGTAAACTATAAGTGTGCCAAATTTTAAACTCCTCCGTCCGTGCAATTTTCGTAAAAAGGGGTCCAAAGTTTTGACATCACGTAATATAGATAAGATAATATAAATATAGATAAGCCTTCCTCTTACTCTCCTCCACATATGAGAAAAACGATTAAGAACCGTTGTGTAGTTTTAAAGATTTAAGCATAGGGAAAGATAGCGGAATATTAATTTTGTTTTATACTATGTAGTGATAGATACAATCGAGTTAAATATTCGATTTTACTGCTGATTATTGATGAATTTAGCCGATGTATATTCTGAATCTATCCACCGGATCGTGTACACCTACCTTTATTAATAGTAATTGGTTGAAAACCAGAACGAATCGAAGCAGATCTGACTGGCGTGCCATTAGCGGGTGCGTTTGTAGGGGTTGTGGGCGGGTCAATTATACGAGCCTCAGATCTTCGCCATCAGTTAACCCAATTCCAACCTCCATCTACTTTCATTAACTCACTTATTCTGAGAGGAAATCCAATTTCTTCGGATCATGAAAAGCGTAGCGTAATGATAAACAACTACATGTTTGCAGTTTATACGTACGATTTTCATAACTTACATATATCTTCACGTCAATCGGATAAAACCCAAGCAATTTGATTGATTATAATATATATCTTGACACAAAGCTAAAAGTTTCTCCAAACAATGACCAAATATATTAAGCATTACTTTATTCAAGAGTTGTGAATAAAGTCTCCAAAACAAAAAAAAATGAGGAAATAAAGATTTAATAAAGTAAGTTATGAATTGGCCTACCAACCCCAAACAAAAAGGACTTTTTTATAACTATACTAAACTATTTTTAAATACTACTTTTTTAGTTTTTATATTTTACTAGCTGTCACGGCGAACTTTGTTCCGCCCGTTCAGTTTTGTATGGGAAAAATTAAAATGTTGTTTTTTTTTTAGTTTCCTCGCTGTTGTACCAAATAAAAAGTAATTTGTTCGAAGGGAGGTACCTAACTATTTGTCTGCTTTTAGCCTAGTCGGTTTAACTTACACGAATTTCTTATACATAACTCGATTTGAAGATGTTCGTTCATAAACCATCGAGTTTTCATTGTTTTTAAGATGTATTCTGTTATTAAAAAATCATGAAAATATAGCTCGTGAAGTGCTTCAGGGAGTTGTAATAAGCATAGTGACCGTCACCTGCATCTCCGTGGGTGCGTAGGGCAGCGGCTGCCTCTCAGTCCCGTAAAACATATTTGTTTTCAATCATATCCTCTAGACTGAAAATTTGCTAAATGATTTTTAGCGCAATCACTCGAAGATGAGGGAAGATCCGTAGCGTGGTGGATTATACGTCAGTGGGAGACACGAAATTGCAAAAAAAAAACATTCAGAAATTTCCCCTCAGTTGAAAATGTGTCAGATGATAGTTTACTTGTCATTTTGAGGAAATAAAAATGTGAGTTGGCTCTATGTTGGTGAGAAAGTGGACAGCTGATGAGTGAAAGGTGTAGCGTTTGAGAGCTACACACGTCTGCTGACGGGTTTTTTACTAAAACACAGCTAGCTGACGTTTGTATTTATTCAAAAACTAGCTGTTCCCGCGAACTTCGTTCCGCCTGTTCAGTTTGTATGGGAAAAATTAAAATATTGTTTTTCCCAGTTTCCTCACAATTGAACAGGATAAAAAGTATCCTATGTCCTTTTCCCGGTTTTATGTTACCTTCCTACCAATTTTCAGCCTAATCGGTTTAGCCGTTCTTGAGTTATAAATAGTGTAACTAACACCACTTTCTTTTATATATATAGATTTCGAAACTCGTTC
>NJDD01007935.1:37870-52689 GCA_002245505.1 Calephelis nemesis | reverse complement strand
GGAAGCAAGACAGGTTTGTCAGGATCGTGAGGTCTGGCACTCGATACTCTCTGCCTACCCCGTAAGGGACTTGGCGTGAAGATATGTATGTATGTATGTATGTATGCAGTTCCTTTGCAACTTTTCTGCTCTGTAAACAGTTTTGCTAGTGTGTAATGGTTAGTGTTTCTGACCGACAATTTTACATAGCAAATAGGGTTAACAATAAAAAATGTAGTTGCTCAAATTTCTTTTGCGTGTTTACATTTCAAAAACTAATACTAAACGGTCTGAACTTTCAGGAAATAGCGGTTTAGTTTCGATTTTTGCTACTAAACAGATAAGTTTATGGCACTGTATCTGCTCTATTAAAAACAACTTTGTTACTTGCTTAAGTTTAACCCTATCTATCGTAAACTGTTTCTAAATCTAGCCAGTGAGGAAAAGAAACGGAATAACAAATTGCCCGGCAAATACAATTTATGTCCTATCTACTTTGTACGAGCTCAAGCTCTTGCGTAAATAATTTTACTTACAACCCTATTCTTTCATTCTTTAAACTAGAACAGGAATTATTATCGCACCTGGAATAAACAAGGCGGTGATTCCAATTTATTTCAGACTTTTTAGAAATAAGATCATTTGGATGATTAAACGAAATTACCTGATGATGTTCGATCTTAATTATTCGGTTTTTATTCAAGAGATTTAAAGATAAATTATTGAGGTGCATACCACAATAAATTAAACATGCGATTTATCATTATACAGTTTTAACTTGATAATATAGTTGTTTAAATATCAAAATCAACGATATGGTAGAACATTTTGATTTAATTAAATATTTCGTATAACTTCTACAGACACATTTTTTGTAACTTTATTTTGTCTTTGTAATATCTTTATTTTTAATTTTTGTTCGGTAATTTTATTAATAACATACTTTTAAGTTGTAGTTTCAATACAAGATTCAGACCTCGACATAATAATATAAAATACATTACTCACTTAGTTAGAGTTTGGTTTTTGTAAAGTATTCGTAATACTTATTATCTATCACTTTTCTAATAATTTTGGGCATGCTTGCGTTGCATGTAGCACAAGTTGTAAAGTGTATCATCACTTTAAATTTAAATGTATACAAATTGAAAGTATTCGGGTTAGTTTATTATCGTGCTTATAAACTACAAACATTTTGTTTTTTAATTCTTGAGATATACCAATGCCAAGGAATAATAGCATGCCCGACAACTCAGACATTAACGTTAACGTTATCGTAAGCGTCCTCGTTACGTCGTGCACCCTTAGTCCTGACCAATGTCCTCGATAATGTCCTGTGACGGAGTCTGTTCGCGGGCCATTAAGTAGATAAGCTGAAATTTGCTGACACATCGTCCTTCTACATGTGGTGCTACATAGATGCAGCTACCTTATTATACCTTAATTTAATGAATATTTTTTAAATATTCGTACGTCTTACAGAGTAGTAAAAGAGCTATGTCTGTATTTTTAGTGTAGTCTAGAAAAAAATACGTACATTTCACTAGGATGTTTTTAAGATACATATATTTAGAAGTTGTAAGCGGATGTCATACTGCACAGCATGTCACAATAGTTTGAGGTATTTAACTTTGTACACACAATGTTAATCGCATATCTACAAATAGAGATAGGCCTAAAAGAGTTTTGTTGCTTAGTTACTTTTGTTATTTATTGAAAAAAATAACAGTTATTGCCTGGTTACTAATCTAGTGTAGTCCTATCTCTTATCTTAGATAGATTATTAATATTGGCCAGAAATCTATCTCGATGTGCCTTTTTGGCGACTACAGCTTGCTTATGTGCAACAGAAATATAATTTAAGTGATATCGCATTTACTAAACAGACTAAATCACCCACAGGTATATGTTGACGTAATATTATTTTTCTGTAATACAGAAAATAATACGACTGTCAATGTAAGCCTTGGAGTACTTTAATTAATGTTTATTATTATTTTTGAATTGACTACAAACACGAATAGTTCTCTTATTTCTCGTTACATGATCTTGTACATTTTTGTATCTTAAATATAAGTGTAAGACATGGATTTGTTTGTATTTTATTACCTTATATGTTTTATTATACTAGACCGAATAATTTTGTTAAATTCAGACTAAGGATTCTTAGACAAATTATTTAAAAATAAATAAATAAGACTGTTGCAAGAGGCAGCTTATCACTAAACCTTTTAGATTAATTGGTCTAACCACAACCGATCTATTCACAACTTTGAAGAAAGAAAAAAATCCTCTCTCAGGATTTGATATAGCAAATTGTCATAATATAATATTTGTGTTAGGGTTGTTAGTCAAAACACCCACATACAGAAAAAATCGGGTCAAGTGCGAGTCGAACTCGCCCATGAAGGGTTCCGAAGCAGCAGTCAACATATTTATTGATATATCATATTAATGTCATCTTTCAGTTCACCCATTTCATCTATATATTTAAAAATCAATGCCACTTTTCGCTGTAATTTTATAACTCAATAACGGGCTCATCTATCAAAATCCAATTTTTAGGCTTAGTTTGGACTATTTAGTAGATGGTTTATGTTAAGTTTGCATAAAATCGGCCTAGCGGTTCTTTGTTTATCACATTTTTTGTAAAAAAATAAATAAAATAAATGGCAGATCGTTTTGTTAACGACTATTTTTCTGTGAAATTGAAATTTCTTTCAGTGGTTTTTTTTCTTTTTTGTTTTGTATTGTTGTCATTCATGCGGTTATAGTAGCGAAGCACGTACCGGGCCGCTACTATTTTATGTATACTACACAGTGGGTGAAGGTTATGTCACTTCTACGAATTACGCGATATTAAACTGCACAGCGCCATCACTTAACAGTTAAGTACAACTACTTTAAATGTTGTTGTTACAGTTACTTAAAAAACTACTTATTTAATCTCGTTCAAACCAATTTTTGTTGGAAGTTTGCATGATAATGTAGATATTAGAAGTTACAGGGGGAGGGCACACATTTTAACACTTTGGAGGTGTCTCTCGCGCAATCTCTCCAGTTTAGAAAAAAAATATAGTAGGAACGTCGATATCATTTTGGAAGATCTATCCATAAATACCACACACTAACGGAATTAATAAACGAAAAAGTTTGAGTTTTAGTTTTAAATATGATGAACCCCTAAAATTTACTGTTATTTTTCTATTTTTGTGTAAAAATCTTAATGCGGTTCACATACTACATCTATTTACTAAGTTTAAACAGCGTAGCTCTTACAGTTTCAGAAAAATGTGGCTGTGATATACAGACGGTTATACAGACAGGTATGAGAAATCCATGAGGGTTCCATTTTCGCTAGGTGGCTACAGAACCCTAAGATCCACCTATTTTTTAGACACAAATACCTACCCATGTCGGGAAACGAGCCCAAGCCCTATAACTTATTAACTCGAGATGTGCCTAATTCTGTTGTCATCGAATAGCTAAAGTCGAATATTACTCAGTTGAATGAACCATCGAACTAAATTATTTGTCTAAATAGACAAATGCTCTAAAAGCCTTTGCCATGCCGAATGCGCCGAATACCGAATACCAAACGAATATTCGAAGCATCTCTACTTATACCTGTTCGGTGATGTCATGCACGCTAACTGCAAATACGATGATTTTATCATAAAAAGACGCTCAATTATCATGAAAATAAATACTCAAAGCCGCTTTTCCAGCATAACATTCATATAAACAGCAAATATTCTTTGCATATAAATTACTTCCATTGTGTAACTACGAGAAAAGTCTACAAAGAAACCTCCGGTCGCAAAGAGCACAATGTTTTTATAACTAGGTTGGCTGGCAAAGGTATCTCGGTACACACAAAAGGCCGAACGCTTTATAAAGAAAACGTTTATGCTCTGAATCAAAATATAATTTTACGTTTTCATTTATAAATATTTCTCCAACGCGACGTTTTCTCTTGAATGAACTTCATTTATTTTAACGTTTTGTGTTGTGAGAATGGAGAATAAAATTGATAATTTTTTTATATTAATAGAAAGTTAACAAGTGGGTGTTCTCTAATCATCATGTAAGATTTTTTCACTTGATCTTTGTAAAGAAGGTTCCTATTTATCAAAAAGCTTTTAGGGATTAACAAAAAAACTTCTTCCTGGGGTAACTGATTTGATGAATACTTTTTGTGTATGGATTTTCTTGACACTCTCATACATATTTGATCAAGATCTGACTATCCCGTACTGTACAAATTCAGCAACCTATGGAGCACTATTGTCAATTATGGGCTTCCTTATACCAGTTCCTTCCTTTTGACCACATCCAACGCAGAGAGTATCGAATTACCAATGACTGGTCAATTACTTTCCACCTTGATCCTATGGCATTGCGTAGAGATATTGGGTCTGTCAATGTTTTTACCGCATAAACTTGACTCGTCTTTTATAAAACAAACAGATAGTTTTGATTTATACTACACTAGATGGTCCGGCGAACTTCGTTACACCCATTCAGTTTGTATGGGAAAAACTAAAGTTTTGTTAATCTTAGTTTCCTCGCTGTTAAACGGGACAAAATGTGCTCTATATTCTTTTCCTAGTTATAAGCTATCTCTGCAACAATTTTGGGTCTAATTGGTTTACCCGTTCTTGGGTTATAAATAGTGTAATTGGCACGACTTACTTTTATACATATAGACACATAATTCAATTTAATAATTATTTCAAAGTAATCATATTAAACATAATATTATCTTTTTTTAGTGAAAATACCAATACTATTCATGGTTTTAGATAAATAATATTACAAATGCAAATGTAAGTTTCTTTGTACCTCTTTCCACACAACCCACTCTTTCGCGGATCTCACTGTTACGAATGCGGTCAGCGAGTGTAACACCACAGACTCGGAGTTTAAAATTGTTTTTCTTTTCCATCGTTGGTCCGTATTGATATTCTAAACATAAATGTGACTATGTATTGTACTTCCACTAAAACTGTCTCAACTTTAAATGTAGCAGTTGATCTGCAGAGTTGAGAACTAATCCGAGCTGTAGTTACACGGTGCTAACTGCTAATGGCGCAGCACCGACGAAGTTTGTTCCTGCCTCTCCCGGTCACCAACAAGGCTAGTATGCTCAATATATTTTTTTTTTATATTTATTATATTTTATTATATTTAATTATATATTTTTTTATTTTTTTAAGGAATTGGAAGTCCAACGGCGTGAAAAGGTATGCCTATAATTTGGTGTCTACCAAAGGTGGTAATGGTGCGCTGGCAACCTGAAGCCGGGATGTTGGTAAGATTATTACGCGCTACATTATCCTCCGAACCAGAACACGTTTAAAGCAAGCACTGACGTTATGGAGACAGGAATAGATAAGTCAGTCAGTCAGTAAGATAGTCAGTCAATCCGGGCGCATCGCTGCGAAACTCTACCACCTAGTTAGATGTCACGCAGTTAGTGACGGTAAGCCTGTGTTCGCCTTTTTCGAACTGCCTGGCAGGAAGTCAGTTGGTCTATTCTGCAAATGAGCACGGCCCAACACGGGGACAAAACATTTATTAGTAACTAATTTCCAGAAAAAGAGAAGGTTACATGTTTGTCTTCTACATTAAAAGCTTTTTTTTGTTTATGTTAGTCAAATTCCTTGTCGTTTTTAAACCCGTTTTAAAGTTCTTTTTATATTTGAAAATACACGCTTCTAAAGTGGTCCATTACCAAGTATGAGTCTGATGATGCAATCCCAGCAAAATCGAGGAAAATACCACTTTTTTTGGATTCGATTTTTTCGAATATAAATATATTTATTCAGTTTTGTTAACAAGCATTTTACTTTTGTGGGGTTATATTCAATTTGCGTGACTTGTTCAGGGATATTTATTATTCATTTATTATTTATATATCTAGACTGTTAAAAATTCGTAAAGATGTCTTTTATTGACGCTTACTATATAACTTAGGCACAGAGATATTGCAAAATCGACTACAATATGCGGAGATTGAATTTTAATATTTAAGGTTCTTCCTAAATAGATGATAAAATTTTTAAACCGTGTTCATGACATGTAATAAAAAAATCTAAATTAAAAACAACATGTTAATTTTTTTTATTTCACTTTAGCGCATAGAAATAAAATCTGCTTTCACTCAATAAAATCACCGAAGAAAGGTGGCGGATTGCATATTACGTTTCAAATAAAAAGTTTGTTTCCTAACAATATACTCTAGTATTTTTATTTGTTTTTTTAAGTCAAAATTATAGTTATATCAGTTTTGTTTGCAGTAAGTCACAAAAGAAAGAAAACAAAAGTAATTTAATCACTTAATTTATGTGGATATATTTAATTAGATGTACTGAACATTGTCTCAAAAATTTTAACATTTATTTTAAAGGACCCCTATAAATTTGCTTTTTAAGTTTAAGTGTTCTTTTCTTCTTCATTAGAGGGTTTTTCGAAAGCAATCCAAGTGCAACCGGTTTTAGGTTTTTAAAGATTTTTCAAAAATTAAAAAAATGCTAAACTATACCTATATCTTTATTAATGTTAGTCAGAGCAGAAGTTGAGCAGATATGCAAACACTGCTCTTTATTTTAAGAATAAATACAAACGTTTTTATAAGTGGGCGTATACTAGGCCTACATACTACTGCCAGATGTTCCCAAATAGCTAAGTTGCTTGTGCATTTCTCTCTGTGAGGTTAACAAATAAACTTCGAGGATATTTTTGTAACTTTGATTAGCCTTAGCCTTTGCCTAGTATGCTATTCGGAATATTGTGCACATAGTATTATCAATATATTAATATTTTTTTTGGAAAGCATACGAATCACTTGATGGTAATATATTTATTACCGTGATATACTGCATTTTGGGAAAAATAAACAGCAGCGAGATTTCTATAATTCGAATCAGGAAAAACGGAAGCCAAAAGAAGCAATGTTTTTTAGATACAGCGACGACAGTGAAAAAATGCATTTGCACATCAGATATATAAAGCATTTTCAAATATATTAAGTGAATCCACTAAAAAGTGAAACTAGTCTAAATCTACCGTTAAATTTTAAGTGAATGTCCCCATATAAAAGGGAAACTTTAAAAATATAGTTCGCCGTTTCTTCTCCCGACTGGCTAGGTTTGGAAACGGTGGGTAGTGTACGGTAGATAGGATTAAAAATTATTCTACCTTTAAATTCATGTATAATAAATTATGAAACTTATGTTCGTAAATAAATAAAATGTTTATTGAAAATGTAAATAAGTGCTGCGATTTAAATGTACATTTTTTATAGAAATATGTAACATCATAAAATTTAACTAAATATTTGCACACCAGAATGTGGTAGAATATGTTGTATTCTTAAATATACTTTGTATTTTTTTAAACTGTTATTGTTACCACATTAACGAGTCATCGAAACATGACCATTTTTCTTTTTAGACTAAGCGATATGGTTGTGAAATGTCGACCTCGGTTTCTTTTAGTAACAATAATATAAAATTATTAAAAGATATTGTTTTTAAAATGAATTACTTACAAATTTCTAATCAAAATAACGTTTCCCTGGATTGAATATGTGAAAATTGATAGAAGAAGACGCTACTTTGCGGAAATCTATAATTAAATCCAAATAAAATAATTGAATTTTCAATTTCACGCCAAAAAAATGTATACTTATCATAACTTAATGGGTTAATCAGTACGAGTTGCGAAGCGAAACGTACGTTGAGTTTTTAGTTGTGTGTTTTGTTGGTGCTAATAAAACAGTTTAATTTTATGTGTGGTGTGTGGAACTGGGTATATTAGGTAAGTAAGTCTTCTAACGCCCAATATTAATAATCAATCCTAATCCAAAACTTGCTGTCCAAGATTGATATTTTGATCCATTTTTATGATATCGCTTGCCAATAACATATCTGAGGACAGGATTTATATGGCAATTAGGTATAGGATAGGCCGGCGGATAAGCAGCTATCTAGATTGCTTGAAATCCATCTTTAAAGAAATATTATTAACATTGGCCGTAAGTCGACTTCCGGTAAGTCCAATTTATTCATAGCGCACTATTTTGCATGTTTTGTCACGCCATAATACGTAAATTTTTTTGGCGGGAAATTGCAGAAAAAATATTTTTTTTTCATTTATTTAATAAAATAATATGCAATTTTTTAACAAAAAGCTTTGCAAAAACCTTAAATGGTTTGTCCGCAAGCTTACCTGCCTCCCGCAACAATTCAAATTGTAATATTTTAAAATATACAACAATAAACATATAATAAAATGAACCGTATGCCAAAAACATTACAACTAATCACTACGTATTAATAAGCTATTTAAAAACAAAAAACTCCGCACTTATTGCTACCTCTCAAGGCTTATATCGCATAGTAAAACAGATAGGGAACCGGTTTTGAACAGCGTTGGATTCTTTCGTTTGCAAAGTTATACAGATTGATCTTTGTTTGCAGTGGCCGTTTGACGATAGGCTTGCCACATTGTGGGACTTAGTGCCTCTGTCTAGTCGTGGGTGCCCTGGTTGTGCGTCTGCGGGGATATCGGGGATATGGGAGTGAAGATACCAACAAAAACAAAAAGTTAACAAAATATCGTCTTTCTTCGGAAAACTATACATTATGTAACAGTACCGCTTGAAAATCAAAGGACAGTCAGATTGGTATGTAAACCATTCTTACTCAGCGGTCCGAACCAGTTCGCAAAAAACGTCCTCACAGTGATGCCATCCTTTACCTCTTCAAAAAGTCCGCACATTCCACTTAGCAATGTGCGGACTTGAAGACGTATATAAGACTTAAGACTTATTATATAATTATTATTATTACTAAGACTTACTATACTTATTAATTACTTATACTTATATACAATACGTATTTGAAGACTTCAAATTTAGAAGTGATGACGATGATTATTTTTATTCCCAACAAATAAAAGATAAATAACAAATAAATAACTCTGGACAAGTTACACAAATTGAATCTAACCCCAAATTTTCATCAGAATCCAGAAACATTCAGTATGACCTAAATAGTTGTATTAGTAGGTAAGTACCTCTTTTGTGCTAACATAATGATTTCTTTAGTTTGAGGTCGTTCGTAGGGCAAGCGTACACGCCTAACTCTACAGAACAAAAACGAGGTTCGGGTTCAATTCCCGACGGGGTCAGGCATTTGTGTGATGAACATTTAGATGTCTGCATTTCTGGGTCTAGGTGCTATTATTAAATTTATTCTGGTATCTATTTAAGTATTTCTATGTATAAGAATCGTTGACTAACACCCATAAAACAAGCATATCATTTGCTTACTTTGGGGTTAGATTCTATTTGTGTAACTTGTCCAGGGATATTTATTTATTATTATTTATTTATACTTGCAGATTTTCCTATAGGTTGTTAATGGGTACAGTTATATTCACCTTAGTATTATAATAGATAATATAATAAATATTATTATTATATATATATCATAATATAATAATACCCTAGTATTATATTCACAATTACTTTTATGCTTTCATACTATTAACATAAAGATGAATAGTACAAATGACTTTTATCGATCACATTGATAGAATTTTACTCAGTGTCCACTATTGAAAGCATCTTCATGCCCATATCCCCGAAGGGATAGGCAGAGGCACAATTAGGGCACCCACGACTAGCCGAAGACACTAAGTCCCACAATGTGATAGGTGGCAAGCCTATCGCCAACCGGGCACATTTCACCTAAGCAAAATTTTTTTAATTAGAAAATTCGAAAAACCCAATTTTCTTTTTGTTGTCCGACTATTGAAACTATATGTAAATAGGCTTATGCTTTCATCGAGGATTTAATAAGAAGAATCAACAACAGCCTAAAACCCCATTTTATGAATGACAAGGGAAAGTTATAAAGTTTGGACGTCTTCGGATTCATATTCAAATAAAGAAAAAGTACCCAAACGTCTGTTTGTGAGGAAAAGTATTCATAAGTTGACAATAGAGTGGGAAAATTGTGGCTTTGTTAGTTAACAAGCCGCGGCTAGAAGTTGGTCTAGAAAGGAGTTTAGAAACTTTACGCCGCAATCGCCTTTTTCTTGACAAGCCAACGGCCGAGACATTTAATAATATTCAATAATTATGTATGAACACTAACTTCAAAATCCTAAGTTGGCCTTTGTACTCGTATCATTGTCTTCAGCCACAAGTTTAAGGAGAGTTTCACGCCGCAGTTTATGTACTCGTATCTTCAGACGCCTGCTTCCCGCGGTAATCTATTTGTCTTGAAACTATTTTGCAGTTTTTATGATCATTAGTGGGTCAGTGACGATATCTGAAGTTTTAGATATCCATACCACTTAAGGTGTGGGAACTATTCTGGCGAAATTTCAATAAGTAACCTAAAGATATCATGATGCAATTTATTTAGAAACACTTGTACTTTCCACAATATATTTTATTGTTTTTTATTTTTATGATTTAGCCAACCGGTTTCGTTATACAAGCATCATCAGGGCTATAAAACAACTTATAATTATTATTTATTACTTAGTTGTTATATAGCCCTGATGATGCTTGTATATCGAAACCGGTTGGCTAAATCATAAAAATAAAAAACAATAAGAACAACAACAATAACAACAAGCATCATCAGGGCTATAAAACAACTTATAATTATTATTTATTACTTAGTTGTTATATAGCCCTGATGATGCTTGTATATCGAAACCGGTTGGCAAAATCATAAAAATAAAAAACAATAAAATATATTGTGGAAAGTACAAGTGTTTCTAAATAAATTGCAACAAGAATGGAATTCCACCAAGCACCGACGGTAAGAAGTATAGAATCTAAAGATATCGTATTCTAAAAAGTCTATCTGGTATAATCCAAACTCTATTAACGGTTCAAAAAAAATGAGCATTGAGACCAGGTAGTATATAGCAATATGGTTTTCTTGTCGTGGCGGAGGTTATCCGGTGTAATCATTTACTTAAATAATTGTACCTTAACCTGAACCCAAAATGTTAACCATTTATATCATCGCGTCATATTTTATTGTATGAGCAACCTGGATCTCTAGACACCTTAAATATTAAGTTTAGTAAGATTTGTCGATATATTTTTACACATTGCGTTTTGTTAAAGTGTGCGTCTTCTGTACGTTAGTACTATTACTTATTCTGTACCCTAACTTCGTTAAATATATTGGTATTTATGAATATAAATGTCGGCATATAAACATCGGTAACATTTTTAATATCACCTCATTAAAAAAATGTTTGCTATGCGAAACCTCTGTTTGTTGGAGACACGCTGCGAGCGCTTATCCCTCGCCAATTGTTTGTTTTCTGTCATTACCCTCATTGTAAAAAATGTGTGTCGTATTTTTACACGGTTTGGACATTTGCAATTTTATGAGGCATTTACACCGCGTTCATTTTAAATTTCGCTTTGATTTTTTTTTAATTAGCTGGTGTAAGCGTCCTATCTTTTGCCAAGTGGACATCACTATTCGTTGATATATATCAAATGCAGGATTATACACGTAATCATCTTTCACTTCCTATACTTATACACTTGTCAACTTGGCAAACTTCGTTCTCTTACCACTGTAGATACTCTCTGCCTCCTCTACTGGGGAACCTGGTTTGAGGTTATTTATGTATATTACGTACAGGTTACGTACAAATGTTTCCCTACTTTCCAAATTATTGGTTACTTTATCCGGAATGTTCTTATGTCTGAAATTTTAAACTACAAAAATTTTTTTCAAGACTTCATAAAATTGCTCAAAAAAATCGTAAAGCACACACTACAAATCAAAACACGAATAAATAAAATTTCACTAAGCGTAAATGAATTATAGCCCAATTCGTATTTTGTCTCTTTACTTTACTTTATCCGGAATGTTCTTATGTCTGAAATTTTAAACTACAAAAATTTTTTTCAAGACCTTATAAAATTGCTCAAAAAAATCGTAAAGCACACACTACAAATCAAAACACGAATAAATAAAATTTCACTAAGCGTAAATGAATTATAGCCCAATTTGCCTCTTACCCCTCTCCAACTGGAACCCCTTCAGTGAGCGGAAAAAGTCAAATTTTGTTACGATCGGCTCAGGTACGTCATGAATCACAGTCAGGATACAGATAGACAAAAACATTATTATAATATAACTAAACTAGCTGTTACTCGCGGCTTTGCTCACGTGGCAGTTAATATATTTACTCATTATAGCCCATTAGTACGAAATTTCATACTAACATTCAAACCCTATTTTACCTCCTTAGGGGTAATAGAATTTCTAGAAACGCTTTAATACGTATCTACTCATTTTTAAGAAGTAGCCCAAAAGTAAAGTTTTATGTTTATATTTAAAAACTGACCGTGTTTGATACAAACTTTTAACCCTATTTCACCCAATTAGAAGTAGAATTTCCAAAGTTCTGTCCTTAGTGAGTGTCTACTCAATAAAACGACCCTACTCACCAAATTTAATGTCTGTAACTCGAACAGTTTTTGCTCGGCGATGATGAATCAGTCAGTCATTTTTAAGTATAGATAATAATTCTAAAATTCTAGTAGTTCTATTCTATTCCTTTTTAATTTTTTCAATATTCAGAATTTACGCTATAACAGGTTTATTTTAAGTAAATATATAGGTGTTCACGTCATTCTCATAGGACTTTTAAAATTCCTACTACAGCTTTAGTCATTGTCGTCGTTACCCTGTCGTAAATAGTCATTTGAAGGTACCATCAAATCTTCCTTCAAAAATATTCTGTCCACAATTTGTGTCTTATTTTTTATGTTACAAGATGAAGAACAAGCAGGTAGCTGTTCTATTAATACGAGACAACCATCGCCTGTGAATACCATAGATTTTACTGAAGCGTCGCTGTCTTATGCCCGCTACTGTAACCCTCGTAAACAAGTCTACCGACTTGATCCTGATGCCACTTATAGAAATTGTATGCCAAAGTCATTATGGGATGGGTGCTTTAATAAAAAATAAAAATAGGTGTATGTGTGTGTGTGTTTGTTTGTGTTAGACTTAATACTCAAAGGTATTAATACACACGTGAGAAACGAAACTTATTTATACCATTCCGCGATCATTTGTGAGTGCGATTGAGTACGATTTCATGCTCTGTGATGAGCTCTTTGACAAGGTGAGCAAGAAAGTTGAGAAGTTGGTTTATTTGCCAAGTTCGAGCCTGGGTGGTGTCAAGATTCTCCAAAACTAGCGTGTTTATTAGGTAAGGGTAATGAATATGAAGCAAGTCAGACAGGTCTACCAGGATCGTGAAAAAATGCACTCGATACTCTCTGCCTACCTCGTCAGGGACTTGACGTGGAGATATTTATGTATGTTTTTTTTTTATGACATTGGAAAGCAAACATGCAAACGGATTTCTTTATGTTAAGAAATTCACGCCGCCTAGAGACACCAAAGGTGGTAATGGTGCGTTGCCAACCTGAGACCGGGTGTTAGGCCTCGAGCAAAGTACGTTTACCGGTTACCTTACCCTCCTAACCGGAACACGTCATGACGTTATGGCAGCAGAAATAGGTAAGGAGGTGGTACCAATCCGGGCGAGTCGCTGCTAAACTCTACCACCTAGTCGCCTTTTACGAGCTGTCTGGCAAGGAAGGCAGATGGTCTATTCTACAAAGGAGCCCGGACCAACACGGGGTAATAACTTATTTCTAGTCCTTTCCGTACCGAGAATAACCTTGAAATTATGTATTCCAGTCGCAGGATGTTTCGCTATCACCCGTCGCCTCCGTCATTCCACCTTCCGCGGGAAATTTGCGACCTAACATCGCTAATTTCGTGTACCGCTTTGATCATACCCTCACGTAGATGTTACACAATTTACAATGCTCTAAAATAACTCATAAAGTTGGTAATAAACTCTTTTTTCATATGAAAGTATATGAAAGTATCTATTTTGAATTTAATTTTTAACTGTGAAGTGTTACATTCGCACAAACCCTTCTAGGGTTTATGGATGTAAAAAATACCTTATTTCTTATAAGTCTTAATAAATAAATAAATAATAAAAAAAACCATCAAACATTGTTTTACTGAAATTTTTTTTATTGAAAGATCAAACCGGTTATTTGATCTTTCAATAAAAAAGTCTAGTGCAAAGTACATGTCATACATCATATTTTTTCTACGTCTGTTTTGATGTTATAACATCTACCGAAGTAACGAAGATACTGTTTTCTGATTCTCTTACCCAAACACCTGTGACAAACCGATATTTGTACATAATCTCTGACAGATACTGCCAGTGCCCTAGTACGTACATATTCGTTAAACTAGCTGAGTAAGAACACAGTACTGTTAAGTTGCACTTACTCTACTAATTTTAGGTTATCACTATTTTCTTTCAACGTCAGTAATAAACAAAGACACAACACGTTTAGTGCTGTCAGACTAATTTATTATAAAATTCATTAGTTGACATAACTGCGGGTCTAAAACGGCCGCTTTCGGTGAATCATAATATGAATCTGATATGAATATTTCACCAAATCGTAAAAAGGCCACTTAAGCGGCAATTCATGTTATGATTCATTTGCAATTCTTTTCTGGCAATTCCTTCGTTTGACAATTTTCTAGTGGTTTTCTATGAGATTCGTAAAATAGTCAGATTTAGATGAATTGCAAAACTGTCATTTTGGTGAATCGAAAAAAGTTAATTTTTAGTAACATTTTACAATTCAGCTAACGCGAAATACTTAATTTAATTTTTATTTATCTGGCTCATGGTATAAGGCCATATGGGGCTATACGAGCTAGTTCACA
>NJDD01007935.1:16669-37029 GCA_002245505.1 Calephelis nemesis | reverse complement strand
AAGAGATTAACACTTACATTCAGTTTTCCACGGCCAAATCTAGATCCCATAATAGCTATTTAACCATTGTTTATTTTAGACAAGAAACTAGCTTAAGGTATGCCTCTACACTTAAATATACCAGCTAGTCTCCACTTTTCAATTTAAGTAAGAGTACTTACAATTCTTATGGTACAGACGATTACAATCTTCTTGCCAAAGTCGTATTAGTTTTGATGGGCCCCTCGACCCTGGGACCATTATAGGACTTGTAGCTTCTAACCTGAGCCATGTCATACATATCTCATAGGTTAAACTTATAAGCTATAAAATTTGTAGCTAAATATTCCACTGGGCTTTCTTCCAATACTCTGATAGAACGTCTTTCCATGGCAAAACGGAAATAAAATGAAGCAAAGCGACTTAAACCATCAACAGTCTAATCAATGATGTGCTAATCACTCAATATATCAAATTCGAATCGTGTGTCGCACCACTTGTTGGTACATATTACCTACATATCTATTTTTACAAGTGCACATAAATCACCGAAACATAAAATTTACTGGAACTTCGCAACAAATATTGTTTTAAAGTGAAATAACACTTTGTTTATAGTAAAATGTCAAATGTCAATCTTAAAGCCGCAACGTTAAAGCACGAGTTGTGAGACATGGCCAGCCGTAAAAAATATTTATTACTTCCATGATTTTAACGGATTTAGCAAATTACTAGTAGTAATTTTACCCTAAATTTTACGGTTCTGTTTCTTTGAAAGGTCGTGTAATATTTTAATCGTAAAAATGATTCGTAAATAGCAATTTTTATGAAAATACTGTTTTTAACCTGTTTACAATTATTAAGTGTGGAAACACATGTGGAAACACACAAATATGATTCTGCTAATGAAATGAATTGTAGATGAATCGCCGAAAAGGCGCGACCATTTTACCAAAAAATATATGAATTGCTACAATATTGCTACAATTCACGAAATGAATTCCTTTTAGATGAATTGCTAAAAGTGGCGGTTTTAGACCCGCTGGACTATTTTGACATATCTAAATGTTCCTTCTCTTTTCTTTTCGTATCCTATTATTGTATCCTATAAACCAACCAACCAACGCCTAAACTATCTCTGCCAGTTTAACGCCAGTGTAGTCAAAAACTAGTGATATGACAGAAATAACTAACAAAATACGATGCATATCTACTGCAATACGATTTTAATATCAGAAAACAATGATAAGAAACTAAAACGTTGTCATTACTTGAAGAGCCAGAAGCCATAACCCTTCAACCAAGTGTTGTTTTGCATATATGTTAAAAACATTTGATAGTGGCAGACTGCGGGTTGCGGGAGGCGGGTGCGGGCTGCGGACTGCGGGTGCTAGCGATAAATATTGATGGGGGTATCGCGTGTCGTCGGGACGGCTCTGCGCATACATTTCCCGCTCCTCGCCGGGACCGAACCCACTTAACATTCATTCTACTTTACACTAAGCTTTATCACTACCCTTACATTTTATATGATAGAAGGAACCTTAGTTGTTTACGTATGTACGTAAGTAGGTTTTGGATACATCGTTTTGTTTATATAGAGTTTTATTTGTTTTTATCAAGTGAACATATATTTATTTTCCGATTTTCCTGGCTTTGATTACACGGAAACAAATTCCTTTTTCTAAAATCATAATATTGATATGTGAAGATAAAACTTTAGACATTTTTTGATGAATATTGCGCGGCCGGAAGAGTATGAAATTTAGGACTCTTATAGCTTATGTGTAGGATTTTCCAATAAAACTGCTTACAAATTGCATTAAATCAATCAATAAAATTTTGCACACACTGCTATACATTTGACAAACACAAATAAAAATATTGATAACAATAAAAGATCACAGATGGCGCACAAACTACATTCATAACGTTGAAATTTGAAACAAAGTATTTGGTCTTGATAAATGGAGATGGCTTTCTTATCAAATAGAGGTTACCAATAGAAGAACCTTGATAATGTGTATACATCAAATTTAGTTTATATATCAATTTAATGAATCACTTTACATAAAATAAATTTAAAACTTGTTTTAGTCTGAGCGAAAAATTTTTAAAGGCTCGATAAACTGGAGTAGGTTTAAATTTGAAACGCTTGCGATGCAGCTAGGGTTGTCAAAAAGAAACTACTACTACAAAACGATATATCATTTACATCATAACCGATAGACGGACACTAAAAAATCTACAGTTTTTTAAAAATTGTAAGTATTATTATTAAGAATTTGGACATTCAAAAATGTATATAGTTTACACTTAAGTTGAATAAAACTTTATTCATACAACCTTATCACAAAAAAATTATAACACCTTTTGAATAAAGCACTGTCTGAATTTGACAACTAATGACATGCTAGAAGTGGATGACGTGGCAGCATGTCATTGGTTAATAATCCAATTTTAGATAGAGCTTAGTAAAATATGTGTTCACGGGTGATACGTAATCTACTTACGTTACGATAAATATTTAAGCAATGGCTATGGACAAACATTAAATAAACAAAAGAAATGCTCACTTAGACGGCATTAACCATTAACAATTTAAAACTTGTAGTACTCTATTGTAAAGGATCGTGTGGTTTGGCACTCGATACTCTCTGCCTATCTCGCAAGGGACTTGGTGTGA
Source organism: Calephelis nemesis (assembly GCA_002245505.1). Lineage (NCBI taxonomy): Eukaryota > Metazoa > Arthropoda > Insecta > Lepidoptera > Riodinidae > Calephelis > Calephelis nemesis. Next base: position 34,364 of record NJDD01007935.1, on the reverse strand, counting down.
AAATATGTATGTGTGTATGTATGTACACGAGACGTTGCCAGCGACTTTGTCTACAGATTGGAGTTCCTTTTTTGGTTAGTGATGGATTTTAGGAAGTTATGCTAAATGTTGACCCGGGCTATAATGTTTACTACACAAAATTTGATAGAAATCCATTCAGTACTTTTTGCATGAAAAGAGAACAGACAAACAAATTGACAAAAAAGTAATATTTGTTTTGGGTTACGTGTACGGTACAAATTACGTAGGTAGTGTAGATTTTGTTTTAAAAAACATTTCAAGTACCTATTTTTACTACTCTTTTAAACCCCCGACTGAAAAAGGGGTTGTTACAAGTTGGACGTGTCTGTGTCTATGGTAGTACTATTAAAATTATGCTCCTCGGCGATATTCGTCAAGCTTCGGTAATCTAAATGTATTTTTAAGATATATAATATATAGAGTTGCATTACATAATTAGTCATTTCGTTTAAATTAAGATAAGGTCAGCCAATTTAAAAATAAAGTATGAAGTCTAAAAAGATTAAAATGTGTAAAGTCCAAGCTCATAATTTAAATAGTAGTACTGTACATGTGCGTGTCTATTTGTCTGTGTATATTCTAACTTTTGAACGGATGTACCTACTTCGATGGGGCTTGTTTTTATATGAAAGCTGACGTGATCGACATGGTTCTTAACTCCATTATACATGGATTTTGTCGGAGGTTTCTTCAAAAAATAAAAAACTGGTTTTGTATTATTGTTATGTGTTTGGATATTTAATTTTACATTTAAAAAATGCATATAGAAATTTCAGGACAGCAAACCTACTACCTCCACCTGCGTGTACCTTGAATTAAATATATTTTTCACAGGCAACTTTCACTTTTCTGTGTGAAACGTTTCATTCTGAGATAACTTCTAACTAGTATTAATTAAATGTCTTTACATTTAAAGTTTAACTCATTATGAAATTCAACTAGGAACATGCAAGATAATGTCTTATATTGTTATTCTTCTTGCACAATAGAGTAGATTTATTCTTTCATGCCAGTACTAGTAAAACATGAATTTTGGAGAAACGTACATTTCACGTAAAGCTGGTAACCCTAGAATGTGCTGGTATCTGGCTGAACCGAGAATAGAGTCGCAATCGATGGCCGCCGCGTCCGCTTTCATTACAATGCTGAGCTAATATTAGGTTCCTCGGAAAGTGGCTCTTGCACTTTATTGCGTCCAGCGGATACATTGTAGCGCATACATTTTACTCTTACGATATCTCGCCATCTTTCTTTTATTCTTTTTAGAGAATTACTTTAATATTATTTAGACAAAATAACGCACGTGGCAAACTAAGAACCTCTATATTTAACATCATTAAGCACAGTTAAACTAAAAAACCGACTCTAAAAGGAAATAATTGGGTACCACGTTGCGATTTGTTAATTCTTTTTCAAAATCTAGCAAATGGTTCCGAAATTGTCCCATATAAATTTTGTCAACATTCTACTAGTAGTTTTTGAGTTACGAATAATAATGCATATTTTTTTCATTTGATGAGTTCGTCGAGATAAGTGTACTATTATGCACTATAAGTATAACTCAAAAACCACTAGTCGGATCATGAAAAAACTAATATGGGACCACCTCGGAGTCATGACCTATCTGTCTTAAAAAGGATCAACAAAATTGTTTAGATATATAGTAATCGCGTAATGGTCATACAAAAAAATATACAGTCGTAGTGAGATCCTACACATTTTTGGTGTCTCTAATCGTCTAAGCTGATATAGTGTTGCACATTATATCAGCTTAGACGATATCTACTCGTAAATATATTTATGTGTATGTGAAAAGTAACTAATGTTTTATTACCTTGTAAACTATCCATATGAATATGCACTTCAATTCATTTCTAAAATGAATGTCATATTATTACGAGTAAGTTATATATAAATAGTTGAACGTCATATACGAGTAGTGCAGCGACGAGACGTAATAAAATATTGTGTATGCTCGTAGAACCTTTTAGTTATAAGTAGTTATACATAGACTAGAGACAGAGTTTAAACTTTACGACTTTAACATCACTGTTTTCTAAACAAGCCACTACCCTACCTGTGCCTCCGTTAAGTTTGTGCTCACCATTATCTTGTTTCATTTTGGAAACTAGGGTAGCCGTCGAATTATCTTAATATTCCCGGCTTAGATTGGCAACGCGTCATTAATATCATTTTCAGTTGTAAGTAGTTATATAGAGACAGTGTTCATACTTTACGACTTTAATATCACTTTTATCCAAACAAGCCACTACCCTTCTTATCTGTGCCTCCATAAAGCTTCTGCTTGCCATTGTCTTGTTTCATTTTTAAAACTAGGGTAACCGTTGAATTTACTTAATAATCTTAATATTCTTGATTTAGATTGGCAACGCGTTATTAATATAATTTTATGTTAATAGATGTAGGCTTCTTACTATAATGCAGTTCCATTTGCGTCATACTATTTTAAAACCCCGAAGAAAAATCACCCATGACATAAGTTTGACGTGTCTATTCTTTAGTAAAACGTGCATCTATTCTTTAGTATCATTGCTTTTGAACGGTTGGACTGATTTTAATGCGGATTTTTAGTTTGAAAGATGAGGTGATCGAGATTGTTCTTATCTACATTGGCATTTCTTTTTCTTCTTCGATCTCAGCACTTAGAGTAGTTGAAAAAAATTATAATATAAATTGTTAATTATTACCAAATTATTAAATTAAAAATTATTAATAATTTAATAGCAGATAAGTGTCATTGTTTTGATACTTTTTACGACTCTCAAAATCATATACGAGTGGAGTACATGTATCACAAATGGATTTAAATACTTATATTGATAAGATGGTGGACGATGGTGGTAGAAAAAGACCAATCTCGGTGCGTCTTTCTGGGTCTTTACCAGTTAGCCTTCCCGCTTTAGCGTGGAATAGACCATTTGCCTCTCTGTTTGGCGGCTTGTAAAAAGTAAGTTGAAATGGATCATATAGGCCATTACCATCAAGACAACAAGTGGCAGATTGCTGTGCAGCACTTTGTCCGGGTTTTATCCGGCGTGGAAAAAGCGCCTTACTTATTCCTTCTGTCACTATGACAGTGTCATAATCCGGTCTAGACGTTAGGGTCGTCTACTACACTACTTATACAATAGGCATTAAATCCCCGCCTGAAGAAAATGACGGACGTCTTTGATTTCTGATTGTTAATTTACAAGTTTCATAGTCTACATATACAAACATGTAAGTATATAGACTCCATTCTCCATTTCGCGTAGTAATCGTATCATGTCTGGACGGATAGAGCAAGTTTGAAAACTATATTCTTGTTATGTTGGTTATTGTCAGGAAAAAGTTATTAAAACTAAGAAAATTGCATGGGAAATTGGAAAAAACAATAACTAATTCTTTTCTTTATAGGTGTTAATGTCAAGCGCTACGAACTTTGCCGAGTCGCACTATAAATTTGTATCCTTAAGCTTATTATTCATCTTTGTATATTTAGTATATCTACCAACAATGTCCTTGTTACAGAGTACTCTAGAATTAATGCGGCCGTCATCGAAATGTCGGTAGTTTGGAGTGCGAGTGTTCAGGACTCTATTAATGGAGGTTGAAGGGTCCTCTCGCGGACCACTCGGCCCAGACACTCGGCGTGGACCACTCAGCGGGACCACTTGGCCCGGACCGGTCTAACTCTAGAAGAGCTGCTACACGCCGATGAATATCAGCAATTGGATTTTAAATACGATTGGTGCGAACATTTCGTTTATACAATTGAAGCGCATTCAAACTGTAAAAAGCGACCGGAACTATTTCCTTAGGTACGACATCGCTATTTGATAATTCTGTTTTCGAAAGCTTTTATTTTATTTACTTATTTTATTCCGAGATAGTCCCACATACATATTATTATAATACGACTACTGGTTTTTGAGTAATACTTATTAATTTATTACTTTTGGTTTTTTTGACGTCCATCATCATCATTATTAATGATAACACAAAAAACAGTTGAATAAAAAAATTAACAAAAAGGTACAGTCAAATTAATAACCTCCTCTTATTCGGATTCGGTTTATTAAATATTGTAATCAAATGATTAAAAGCTATTTTGGTGGTTTCAGATTATTATATAGATATAGTTCGACTAAACCACTTATCCAATTTTAATGATATATATTAATATAAATAAGTATATATCCTATAATTGCTATTGGACTACATTATGTAATAGTATATAATTTTTGTATAAAAATCATAACCATTCTACGCTGTTGAAGTCGCTGTTAAACAGCAAGTATGTAAATATATTTTAAACTATATAAATAAATAGTAAATAATAGCGCTTAAAAATATTACATTAACGGACATCCGATGTTCTATTCAGGTATTTAGGTTTTTGTTGTTAAACCAAAATCACACTCAACCAATCTACTAGTGGAATTGCTATTGATCCTTGATTACTGTGATCGTTGTATCAAATAGTCCATAAAATGGTTTCCACTTTCCACTACAAATCGTAGCGACCGTTCGACGTATGCGCGGAACTTCGTCAAATAACATTGCATTAACCGTTATTATACTATTTATTGTAATTAATGGATTTTACACCTTATCCTGTGTTACTTCAGTTTAGTTTCGATTGTCGTGGGATAATTAGTGTAAAGCAGCACGCCGATAATTCTTCCCTCAGTAATTTGGAACAATGAGTTTTTGTGTTGGCTCGCGCTTCCATTTGGAGTTGAAAGTCGGCGAGCGGTGGCGCTCTAATGAGTGAGATACCGCTTACACGAAATGGCCGTGGCTTCCTATATAATGTGTACCAATTGTCGATTTACTTTATTTTTTGGGGATAAGACAGCGAATAAGCTACAGCTACGGTGGTAAGACATAATATCTTGGAAATGTCACATTGGAAAGTATTTTATGATAAATCTTTTTATTCAAATGATGTAACTAAGCTTTACAATATTCTCCACTGGTCAATCAGCAACTTTTGTAGATGCGTCGCTGTTTTGTTAAGATTTGAGGTTTTGTTACCTTATAATAACAATTAATAATAATAATAATAACAATTAATTTCTCTCTTACAATAGGCAAACAAACAAAGGTAAATAAATATATCTTAAGATGAAAAAAAAATTGTAGTTTAAACCTGTTTATAAGAGATTGGTGCCAGTTTTAGGTATAAACCTGTGTTACAGGTCACCAATGCCCCCATATAGTAAATAGGTAAAAATAGTATTTATCGAGTACAATGATAGTAACTAATTAGGTACACAACAAACTTTAAAATTTTTGTTCATGCTTAACATTATTAAAACTTATCTTATCTATGTCTGTGTGTGTGTGTGTGTGTGTGTGTGTGTGTGTGTGTGTATATGTAAAGCTTTATATATTATAATTAGTGTTGGTACTAGCATGACTATCCAAAAACACAAAAAACTATGAAGTAAGTATAAACTTTTTAATGTTCGGTAGATAAAAGATCTTCTGTTTCATTATAATTAAACTTCAGAAGCCAACTTGTAACAGCCCGTTTGCAATTGTGTCTTAGTAATTTATAGATATTTAAAAAGTATAGTATTACTTAGTAAGTAAAGTATTTACATTGGAAAGTATTTTTATGATAAATCCATTCAAATGATGTTACTAAGTTTACAATATTCTCCACTGGTCAACCAGCAACTTTCAGTAATAATAAACATTATATAAAAATAATTTGACAATAAATCATATTTTTTTCGTAATATGAGCATGAAAAACATGTTTATAAATATTTGAAGTTTAAGAATAATGAAGTCAATAGTAGGTAGGTGTAGAAAACCGATGATGCTACAGGAGGTTACACTCCTGATAGAGACCTGATATCATTGCTAACTATTGCTGACTCATTCTAATGTACTGTCCTCTCTTTCTGAGTCTTATGATGTCAATTAACAAAGTCAATACAAAAGAGAAGTCATTACATTAGGGTGAGCAAGATTAAGAAATGAAATCATGTCTTTAAGGGAGTGCTCAAGTGTAATATCAAAGTGAATAATATTATCACTAAGTTTTATGTAATATAACTTCACGAAAAAATCAAAAGATTTAGTTGTCAAATAGAATGTTTATTTTTTTTTTTTCAATTCAAGCAAAGCACATATTGGTACAGCCTTCTCGGATGTAAGATAATAATGATGAGAAGTTTTTTTAGATTACTCACTATTTCAGCACAACTCAATAATAACTTCTCTCGTTTGTGGTTTTTAAAAAAGAAATTGACGATTCAAGACACATAAACAGTTTTTGTATGTGTAATTCATAGTGTCAAATAAAAATAAATAGTTTAGATTCCCATCATGAATGGTATCGTGATGCTCCTTTTTAAAATGTATTTAAATTAATAAGTTAGAAACTGATATTAAGACAATTTATATTTTTTTGTATTATTATATGACTATTATATTATTATTCTTATACATTATTGATACCGTTTATTAGTTTTATGCTTGGGATTAGGGCGGGTTTGGTCTATTTCTTTTAATAAATACCTAGACCTGGAAATACAGACATCTAAATGTTCATCACACAAATAACTGCCCCTGTCGGGCGGCGGAGTAAGCTTCTCGAAGTACAAGGTGACTACTAGATGGTAGATTAATGCAACCATCACCTTACCTATTATTGTCACACTCATGTAGTCAAGGACAATACCGGATTGGTAGACATCACATTTACACATGCATACAAATCTCCACGTCAAGTCCCTTACGTGGTAGGCAGACAGTATCGAGTGCTAAATGTCACTCTGCTAGCAGACCTGCCTACATTATCTTAGCATAGCTCGTTTCATACAAACATTCTTGGTGACTCTAGACACCATACTCGGTTAAAACTCGAGCGATCTGATCATAGAATTTCAACCTAGGTCGTCCTGGGTATCACATCCATCCACATTTGCATTGCAAATATGTTTTGCCAATGTTGTATCTGCCACTCATACCACATTATCGAATCAAAGTGCATTCTTTTTCTTATTTTTACAACCACACTTTTGTACAGTACCTAAAAATTGAACGTTTTATTTTATGAAGTATATACGAATCATCGTTTTAAAATAAATGTTTTGAATAAACAGTTGAACGGAATGTAGGCGAGGTGCAATTAAATATCATGTTAACTCCTCGTGGAACCTTTCACTCGTAGCTCTTGCATTTTGCAGAGCTCACACTTTACGACTTGAATAATTAATATTATTTAAGCCCCGACGGAAACGCTGTATGTGCGTATGTGTGTGTGCTGTTTTATGTGTGTCTGTCTTTGGCGTCATAACTTTTGAACGGATGGACTGATTTCAATGCGGATTTTTTTGTTTAAAAACTGATTTAAGAGGTAAGAGAAGTAGGTATAGAGTATCGAGTGCCAGACCTCACGATCCTGACAAACCTGTCTGGATTCCTTCACATTCATTACACAATCAAACAAAATTAATGTAAGTTTAAGTTACATTATATGTGTATTTTCTAAGTTTATTTAAAATAGTACTTTTTTCGATGTCTCTATATCCCTGCTACAATTGTTATGATTTAAATTAAACTAGGATTACAATTTAGGTTAATCTTTATTTGGTGAAGTAAGGTCATATATGTTGAAACTACTAAGAAATTAATCTTCTTCTCTAACTTTAAATGCCATGTATCATATTACAACATGTTTTCTAATATAAAATTCAATTATATTACTACAGTTTTAAGAAATAGAACACAGTTAAAAATAAGTTTAATGTAGACACAGTCACAGTACAATTTTGCACTAAGTACAGATGTCAGAACAAACATAAATCTGGTAACTTCTCGTAGCGGTTCTACGAGATTATGAGTCTACGTACAATAGGCTGTACTACGTACTGTCGGCCTACAGACTACAATACTACGATCTACGGCACTACGGCGTTACGTTTCTGCTGGCTTACTCTTCATTACACCTACGTTACCAGGGCTACGCTACTATGGATCTACGCTACGACATGTTTGAGATCACTGAATACGGTCGTTTCCAGCGGCTTTATAATTAATCTAGTTCTCACTGTTATTTCAAACGAATTAAGTATCAAAATAATCAAAATGTTGACTTAAGCTAAATTCCTTTAATCAACGAACCGTAATCCGTTAGTAATACAATGGGTAGTTTGCCTAAAAGTGACGAAACGTTGCTCATAGTTACACGAATTTTTTTGACATACCCGTCTATAACGAATGAGCGTAGTTAGATTTTTTTGCTATTCGTACAAATAACTACCATTCGTAAGCAAAAAAAGTTTCTTTTTACATTTAACGGCTACCCGAGTTTCCTAACTAACCCACGATAATTGCGTGTACAAGCGTTATAATAGCATAGATAAGGCATTGATAATCGCAAGTAAAGCCACGGATATTTGCATGCTTAGAAAATAATTTTGTTAAAGCCGTAAAATGTGAATTCTGCAAAAACTACAAGTGAAAGGTTCTACGAGTTTGCATGATATTTATTACGTCTCGCCGCTTCGCTTCTACTCGTAAATGACGTTCAACTGTGTACAGATAACTTAATAATGTAAAGTTAATTTTTAAATGAATGAATTCAGAAATGAAGGATATATTTTTTTAGGTATTCGATAAAGTAATAGAATTTCAGTCACTGTTTATGTACGCATAAAATATATTAACTAATATTAAATAGAGAATTAATATAATTAGACGTAGTTATTTTCTTGAGAGAACTCTACCAGTAAAACCTGTAAAGAAACAGGTGTCGTAGAAAGTCATATAATGCGGATATATTGCAAAAAATACACAAAAATAATCATCGAAGGAAATCATATGGGAAATGAAAACTGAATTACATAAAGATTTGTTACATTTTTTTATAAACAAAAACTGATTTGTTACAGCAGTTATAGAGATCTGATGAAAAATTTTCATGAATTTGTCATCATGTCATTTGAATGACAAAATGCATCTTAGAAACATAGAAACCTAGAGTAATAAACAATTATGAAAGAATTATGAATCATCTATAAATAAACTTATGTTAGTAGAAATAAAACAATGTATTTAAATATCGGTAGATATGTAATGTATTCAATCATGTATTTGACTTCACAGCCATCAAGGAAACTAGTAAACAAAGTGAAAATACATATGTGACTTTTAAACATTGGTTACGCTTTTTAAAAACTTTATAATTCAATTATATTTTAAACCAGAAAAGATGCTGCACAACTGCACACAAGTGAATAGTACTTCCTAGATTATTTTAGTATTATGTGGTCGCATTTCTATAGTAAGACATGTTTACTATTAGTTTAAGTATATAATTTCCATATTAGTATAGTAAAATATCCAGTTTCAAAGTGGTAAGTGGTATGCCAGAGTTTGGACAGGTTGAGGGCGCTACAACATGTGAAGTGAACGGTACATTCCATCCGACGACACTAGCTCGCCACCTGCTCGCTAACTTCAAGCGAGTGACATTCGTACCAAAAGTAAATAGGTTTATAATAAGACTTGTTCATTTTCTTATCGCATTAGGAGCTCAAACTTTATAGGATGACATTAAGAGTAAGTCGGGTCTATTTTTAGACCGGAATTATAATCCTAGTACTGTTTTTATGTAAGTACTCTTTCGATTTTTTAAATAAATTTTCATTTTTTCAAAGAAAAAAATTGTCTTTCTTTTAATCAATGACTGATTATAATATGAACAGGCTATTTAGTATGGGTATCTTGTCATAAATATCTTGTCATAAAATAATGTACTGTAAATAAATAGAATCTATATATAAATCTATATATATAAAAGAAAGTGGTGTTAGTTACACTATTTATAACTCAAGAACGGCTACACCGATTAGGCAAATTGGTAGGGAGGTAACTTAAAACCGGGAGAAGGATATAAGATACTTTTTATTCTGTTCAATTGTGAGGAAACTGGGAAAAACAACATTTTAATTTTTCCAATACAAACTGAACGGGCGGAACGAAGTTCGCGGGAACAGCTAGTAATTGATAGAAGAAGGCGTTACTTTGCGGAAATCCATACTTAAATCTAAATAAAATTATTTAATTTACAAGTTTTTGGCGGAAAATTGCAATTTAAATAATTTTATTTAGATTTAAATAGAATAATTGTCACCAAACTATTGCTTTTTTGCTAAGCAATTGTCACAATTTTTTTTTAATAATAAAAATAATCTTATCGAATCTTACCTAGCATAATGTAAGCAAAGCTTACCTAGCATATAACATTTTTTTCAATTAAAAAAGTCCAGTTGCTAGTATAAAGTATATTTGGTTTAAACGTAGTCTCTAATTTCGTACAGCAAATTTATTTTTGGTAACAAATAATAATGTTTATACATAGGACTAACTAATCACTACATAGTTTAAAACAAAGTTGCTTCCTCTGTTCCTATGTCCCTTTGTATGTTTAAATATTTAAAAACTGCGCAAACCCATGCGAAGCCTCTAGCGGGCCGCCAGTAGTATACATAATGTGGTACAATTGTTTTATATTAGCCTCCATATTGACGGTTGTATTGCGTATTAGCCCGTACGTAGAACATTTTGGCAACTATAACACACATCGAGTAACTACAGAAATAGCCATGTGTGGAGCCACCATTACACAAATAATTATTACCGTCTTTGACTATTTGGCGTTATAAATACGGCGTATAAAAAATACGGTTTAAAGAGCTTCTATCGGTTTTTTATGGCACATCAGAGGAGAAAAACTACCATTAAATATATTCATACTGGCCACACACTTTATAACGCATAGTATAAAAAAGTAATATGCGGTTATTTAATAAAGTCCAGTTGCAAGTGTAAAATCTATTTGTTATAAACGTAGTCTTTGATTTGCTTCAGCAAATATATTTTTGGCTGTCTATCTTTATATATCTTGTGTGCGTGTGGATGTACTGAACCCCTCTTAAACGACTGGAGCGATTTTGTTAAAATTTTTGTAAGTGTTCAAGGGGATTCGAGAATGCTTTAGATCTACAATTTGGTCAGCTGGAAAATGTTTTTCAATTAATTTTTGTGTATTGGTAGTCGTTAATTTTAGGATGTCTTACATTGGATCCGACAGACTGTGCTTCTATCGCATCATCAAATATTATATATAGTAGCTGTTAATGTCAAGTCATGCGAAGTTTGCTGGATCGGCTAGTATAAATACATAGTACCTACTAGTACATATAGTGCAAATACGTCATGTGTACAGTTATGTGTGGTACAATTATTTGGTATTTTCCTCCATGTTGACGGCAGTATTGCCTATTTGCCCGTACGTTAAACATTTTGGCTAATAGAACAAACATAGAATGACTACAGAGATAGCCAGGTGTGGAGCCACCATTATACAAACAGTTTACAGAGACGAAGACGAGACGAGAGCAATTCTTAATATCTATCCCATGTCCCCTAAGCAGTGCAAGTTAAAACTCAGATAATGGTTACAAAACTTGGATTCTGATGATATGGAGAATCTTTTGGATACTAGGAATCAGTAGTTTATAATAGGAGTTTTACCAATTATAAGTCTTTGAAGCTTATAACATATATTTACTCACAAACACATTAGCACGCGCAAACATATACACATTTATACATAACACACATAAACACATCATACACACACAAACGTGTAATAAATATTATACACAACTAAAACCTATTTTTTTTTACTTTTAAAACCTAATTTTATAAAATCTTTATTTTAAACTAAATATTTTGCAACAGTACTTTTACGTTATTTTGTTATGTTAACTATTTTTCACGAAATATGATTATGTAATTGTTTTATACGGATGTGAGCGTTAGTAACCGCGTCACAGTCCTTCGACTGTTGCAATTGCTACCGAACAGTTACTGTATGATACCATAAAAATAGTTGAAGAAAGATATAATTATAGTGCTATAAACTCAAGATAAGGCGTCGCTCTACCAAACAACATACAAGTATGTAACCAGGGCAAATAATACTGTGTTGTATTGTATTGTATTGTATTGTATAAGCGATTATACCGTCACAGCGAAATGTTATCTCAAACACAATCCCACCATTGTATTAAATAAAAGAAAATCCGAGTCCACAAAGTTGTACAAAGTTGGAGAAACTCATAATTCGCAAAACGGATTAAGGTATTTCAGTGATATATTCGAAAGAATAAAAGTATTATGCTTTGTAAGAACTAAATTGCTTTCTTTGGATACCAATCTGTTAGATTCGAAAGTATGAAATTCTTACTTGCCAATGGATAAATAATGATTATTCTATATATTTGTAATTAACGTCTTCATTTCTGCCATTTTTACTTCGAAAAATTTGTAAATCGATTTAAAAAAATTTTGTGTGGTCTAATGAGACCACGGTAAAAGTGCATTTTTTGTTGATCTATAACCATAAACTATAGACGCTGCCATATTGGCCTCGGCTGCTCTAACGTCAACGTCACGGGACATGCGAGAACCAGACCAAAAAATTGGAGACGGTGTTATAAAAGTTAACTTTTAAAAACCCTTTTTTCTTTGATACAACTTGACTCTGAAGTGATTTTATTGCAATCAAGCCTAGATATAATTAAATAATTTCAGGAAATCCACGCAAATACTCTGTTTTTGTGAACTTAGACGACAAAATATTAAAATCGATCGAAAATAAAATATTAAAGTCGGTTTCTTATAGGTTTTTTTTGTGCTTAAATTTTTTAAACACTAGCCGTCTTATTAATAAACTTGGATTAAGGTCGGTGTAAAATTAAGTTGATATTATAATATATCACATTGTAATAAGGACTACAAACATGGTTAAACCTTGGAGTAATTTACGCCGCGTCTATTAATAAGACAGTAATAGAATAGGCCTCCCGAACATTGCCATTTAAATCTGTGAACTAACGGTGAAATTACTTTACATAATTTAGTTTAATCAATAGCATGTTCAACGATATTTTATTGGTTATGCATTGGTAAACCCGATTATAAACTAACTACGCATCAGTGACATCTATAGCTTCTACATGAGATCATAATATTTTACCAATAAAAAATCCTCCTGCTTGTTTGTTGTTTGTTTAATAAATGTATATCATCATTTTACAATAATTTATACTATATGACAAGGCCGAAACCGTACGAAACTTTTATTTTTTATTTTAATGATATAGGAAGGCAAACTAGCAGACGGATTTCCTGATGGTAAGAAATTTACGCCGCCTAAATGGTAGTGGTGCGTTACCAACCTGAGACCGGGATGTTAGGCCTTTAGCAAAAGTAAGTTAATATAATTACCTAGCACAAAAACTTAAAGTTAAACTTACGGCCGCGCATAAAATAAGAATTGACATAAAATTGAAAGAATTGAATTGAAATAACAATCTCTGAGGGTGGCCGTAAATGATGAATATTAAAACTAGTATCCACTTGCCAAAAGATTCAATTTTTTCATAAGATATTTTCTCAAAAAGTGTGTAAAAGAAAAACGTCTAATAAGTTTCAAGCCTCCAAGAGGTCACAATTATTTTTTGATTTAAACTAACATAAGCAAAACATTTTAACATTACATATAAAAGCAACATAACATACAAAGGTACATTTATTTTGTGAAACGACCGTAAATTTCATTATCGTCTAAAGTTTGCAGCGCTCTGGGAATTTTAGTTAATATTTCAACTATTCTGTTTCTGCAATTAGATTTTGGCATGCGACACGGATTAAACGTTTGGTAGTTTTGCGAGTCGTCTCTCAGGTCTAGCGGTCTGGCCTCGGACTTGACTTATTGGAGTCTCGGGTTTGGGTCAGGCAACAAAAAAATGAGTTGTTTATTTTCAATCTATATGAATAAAAGAATATGGTGTGACTTTCACTATTTATAACTCAAGAACGATTAGAAGTTGACGGGGAGGCAGCTAAGAACCAGAATCAGAACATAGGGTATATTTTCCCATTCAGCTGGGAGAAAACTAGGCGAAACAACATTGTAATTTTTCTAATACAAACTGAACGAGTGGAATGAAGTTCGCCGGAACAGCTAGTTTTGTAACAAAAGTAACGTTGCCCGGAATCAGATGTGTGACGGTTGGCGATGGACTGGCCTCCTATGGGACTAAGTGTCTTCGGCTGCACGTGTCTGCCCTGATTTTGTTGCCGCCTACCTCTTGTTATGGGACTGACGACACTTTGTAACTTGCTGAATTTTCTGTTTTTATTATAAAAGAGAAGGCGAATGGGCAAGCTTTAGAAAAACGCATATTTTGAGACACTGGCTAAAAGTCTGTAGTCGCAACAAGTATGTGTTAAACAATCTTTAGTACATCATATAATAGTTTAAGAGTATTTAAAATATGTTTAAAACAATGTTAAAATTGAGAAATGTGGTAATTTCTTTGTCTGTAAACTAATATGTCTGATTCATCTATAGTTTTAGGAAGGACAAGCAAACCCCAGTAGGTTTTAAAATTATTTATGACTAAAACTAAAAAGTTTTCATGACCCTTACCATGAGTTTACGGCTTGTGAAGTTTACTATAATCGCTACCGTCTCTGGAAATTATTTGTACGAACAGTTTGAACAGCGCCTCTATCGGTAACTAAGAGAAACACATTTTTAGATTAAAAATGTCATTGATTTCGACACGTAACACCATGTTGGTCCGGGCTCCTTTGCAGAATAGACCATCTGCCTTCCTGCCAGGCAACTCGTAAAGGCGAGCATAGGCTCACCGTCACTAACACCGGGATATCTGACTTGGTGGTAGAGTTTCGCAGCGACTCACCCGGATTGGTACCACCGTCTTACCTATTCCTCCCGCCATAACGTCATGACGTGTTCCAGTTTGGAGGGTAAGGTAGCCGGTAAACTTACTTTTGCTCGACGCCTAACATCCCGCCCTCAGGTTGGCAGCGCACCATTCCCACCTTTGGTGTCTCTAGGCGGTGTTAATTTCTTACCATCAGGAAATCCGTCTGCTTGTTTGCCTTCCGATATCACAAAAAAAGGAATGTTATCAATACCATCTCATGGTAAAGGCTTAGTTCATAAATTCAAGGAGCTTTAGCTACATAGAGTTTAGTAACAAAGTGTAAAAGGTGAAGATAAAGAGTGAGGGAGTAATGTGCTTTGTTATCATTAACAGCTGGGAACGGTAGCTGTCGGTGCAGCGCTCAGTAAACATTGTTACGGAGCTTGTTTGTTGTGATAATAAACATGCATTGAATACAACACGCCAAATCACGAAAGTAAACTATATTGTTGTATTTTTATATGTATTGTTGTATGTAACTAGAGTGTTGTATTGTTTCACAATATCTTATAGAACTCCCACTTAACGTTTTTGGAATATTTTTAATCCATCTATAAGGCCTGTACTACACTACTAATACTCTTTGAAGTTGATTAAAGTCTGAATTATGTGACCACACACAAGTGCAACCTCGGAGGAGCTCAGTCATCCGGCGTCTGTATCATTGGCATCGTGGATAACGTTCAAGTGGCAGCTGCCTTTAGATATATTATGTTCCCTTGCGTTTGCGTTTTGCTTTTTTTTATGTTATAGGAAGGCAAGCAAGCAGACGGATTTACTGATGTTAAGAAATTCACGCCGCCTAGAGACACCAAAGATGGTAATGGTGCGTTGCCAACCTGAGGTCAGGACGTTAGGCCTCGAGCAAAAGTAAGTTTACCGGCTACCTTACCCTCCGAACCGGAACACGTCATGACGTTATGGCGGCAGGAATAGGTAAGGTGGTGGTTCCAATCCGGGCGAGTCGCTGCGCAACTCTACCACCTAGTCAGATGTCACGGTGTTAGTGATGATAAGCCTATGCTCGCCTTTTACGAGCTGCCTGGCAAGAAAGGCAGATGGTCTATTCTGCAAAGGAGCCCGGACCAACACGGGGAAATGTTTGCGTAAATTATAAATACGTAACTATCAGCGTATTTATAATTACGTAACTATTATAAATATATAATATATAATGTATTATAAATACGTAACTATCAGCGTATTTATAATTTAACGAGAATTTGATTTTTTTAATGTCTTTATCATCACTCTGGGTGCCAAATAACTGTCTATGATAGAAGCGTTTTGCGTCCATTGTGTATGAGTGATATACATTTAGTACTGTTAAATATGATCCGCATACTATGTTGAACATAATATTATTTTGACGTGTGGATGCGAATCATAGACTAGTAAGAGACTACTACTAGTAAGAGAGTACCTACTAGACACTTTGTGAATTGAAGTGAGCCGAGTAGTGTAGTTAGACACTTGTGTGTTCGAATTTCGGGACAATTCGAGTTCTTTGACTCGGGCGCAAAAATCAACTATGACTGGAAGTCGCCCGAGGCGAACCGAAGTTGCACGAAGCGAGCCGAAGTCTCCTCATACACTATCATATTCGATCAACTTCGCAAATAGTGTAGTGCAGGCTTAACACATACACATATTCACGCCACGACTCAACTCAATACCTCGACCAAAAAAGTACAACGTATGTACACAAATCCAGAAAAGGCCAGTTCCAACTCTTACTGTTATAATAACTATATTTTAAAATACAAAAAGGTCCCATTTATTTTAAAAATTTCAACTTAAGATTCTCTAAATAACTTTTGCTTCAAATAGTGCAAGATCCCACGCACAGGCGGTTCAGTTTAATGGGTGCCTGGGGAGTTTCCGGGGATTCACTTTAACAGATTACTCAAACATTTTGGTAAATTAATTTTATTGCGTTTAAAATGATTGAAATGGCGAGACGAAAATTAAACTTCAGCTTAATTTTGATGTCACAATTAATTCAATTTGAAATTACTGTAAGTCACATTCATTACTACGGTCTTTAGGAGTTTTCCACAAATGGCTCATTTATACAAGAAATAAATATTTCTGTCAGCTTACGATAGATAACACCTACCTTATTTTAAAATCATTTTCAAATCCTTATATTACAAATGCGCCAGTGTATTTGTATGTTGGTCTTTTTCCATATCATAAACAAAGTTATGGCATACTTTTATATGTGGAGATAGCTTGAAGACTGGAAAGATGAGATAATATTATGTGACAAGACAGTAAACAAGCACACGGCTCTCTGATGGTAAGAAAGAACCGTGGACTACAGACACCATAGATGTTACGATGTGTCGCTGTCCTGAAGCCAGGATGAGGCCTATTTTGTAATTCTACGGACTACTCTACCATGTAGACTGGAACATGACAGTGTTATGGTGGCAGTAATAGTTCAGGCGATGCATCCTTACACGACAAAATTGGTGGTCAGCCCTCTACCACAAGTAGTCTTGCCTATTCAGAGATATCAAGATACAGTCTGCTTTACATCCAGATATATAAATAGATTCTCTCGGGTGCGCTAAACTAATTTAATACCCGGGCGTATGTAAATGCAGACATAATTTATAAATGTTCACCCCGTCGGTAATCAAACCCGAGCTTTTCAGTTGGTCGGTTGTATTATGCTTGTACGCTAACCCGCCACTGACTACATGATCAAACTCTAATAAATGTTTTTTCTTACCAGGTACGAAAATTTGTGTTCCTAAATTTGTTGTTTCACCCCGTGTTGGTCCGGGCTTCTTTGTAGAATAGACCATCTGCCTTCCTGCCAGGCAGCTCGTA
>NJDD01007926.1:6119-20682 GCA_002245505.1 Calephelis nemesis | reverse complement strand
TCGTACTGACCTTGTGGTGTTCGATAGAGGCAGTGTGAATGCTCACAGATACGTGAAGGAAGTGCTGGCAGGCCATGTGATACCTTTCGCACCATTCATCGGTGATAGCTTTAAATTAATGCATGACAATGCACGTTGCCACACCGCAAGAGCCGTCACTGATTACCTTAATGAGGTCGGCATACAAGTTTTACCATGGCCGTCACGCAGTCCCGATCTTAATCCTATCGAACACATATGGGACAACCTAAAAAGACTTATCAGAGCAAGAGTACCAGCCCCTACGATCCTAGGGGAGCTCAAGACCGCTGTGATAGAGGAGTGGCACAATATCCCTCATAATTTTTATTGCTTTCCTTATTTGGATAACATTAATTCAAAATAAAAACAGGTAAATTTTTAAGAAAATTTTCATAAAATTGTTTATTGTCAAGAGTTCTGTAAAAAAAGGTCTTTATTCATTACATTTGCATTTTTATTTACCTTAAACGTTAGATTTATACTTACAACTCATAAAAAGTGGTCTAAATTTAACAGTTACTTAAAATTTTAAGAAATACAAGGTGGGCGGTTAATTGTGCCTGTGAGTGTATTACCTTGAGTATGGCGGAATTGAGAATAATGATTGAAGTTAATAGAACACAATTATATGCGCATAAATATATTTTTTAATTTTGCATTGTTTTTTTTCAAATTTCGCGGATGGTAACGACAATTAGGCAGATTAGCCAAGTCACTTTTTCAACGTCACGATTTTAACGTTATGATAATCCTCGAATCGTCTTTAGTGACAAGTACGAAAAGGGTGAATCAAAACGACTGTGACACCCTTCCATTAATTTTAACCCTACCTGCCAGGCGATATCAGTGCTGTAGTTGAAAAAGTTTGGTTGGTTCGGTTCTGCATAGCAAATCACTTACTACGCCGAATTATTGCACTAAGTCCCTACGACTTTAGTGCAGGTGACCGACAGATGTCCTTTAGTTCATTCACTTGTTTACATTCCGCTGCGCAATAAGATATAACGTGCAAAATGTTCTTCATCTGACTTGAGTTTATTACACAAATTGCCAAGTTCTGAACATTAACACAAACTCTATATATGTGTGATAGAGCAGCATAACCGAAACGCGTCTCCCATGCTGCGAAGAGACTTTTATGCGCGCTATTGGTGACTGGTATCTAGGCTATGAATTAATTTTATCATACAGTGCTAATTCATCCTTTTTTTGCGTTACTAGAATATGCGCCGCTAGTTCATGGCAAGCCGTGTCAGATAAATAACGCGTGCTGGTGCTACAGGTTTATAGTCTACCTAGGCACTACTTGTTATTTACATCGGTTTATACAAACAGTTTTATTTCTGCCAATCAAGATGATACGAAATGTGAGTATACGTTTATCTGTGGATATATTTCACTAATATTGTTTTTTCATCCATGTCCAGTATTCTGTCTACATTTTGGAAGCTGGGTTAAGCCTTTAAACTTAGGCTACACAGTTCCGGAAATTTTTTCTTACCTAAAAAATGTTAATTCTTGTTGCACCCTTCGTGCGTGAACTCACTGGAGCCCAGCGGCAGATGATTGAAGTATACCGTAATAGAGTCATGGTATTGAAGCAGAATAAGATACGACTGCTTCAACAACGAGATTCTCCTAACAAAAAAAAATGAAATTGACAGAATCGACTAACAAATCAGAACAAACAAGGATGCATTATTACGGATATACGCCAATTCTAATTTTTGTCCTATGGATGTATACATATTGTGACTTACTAAATTACTCTTAAGTTTTGTTAAAGTTTTTGATTTATCATATCGCATCACCAATAGCATTTATAGTAGAAATATTTTAAATTGTATGAGCTATGAGCCCAATAATGGAACAAAGCTTAAACAAATTTGTTAAGCTCTCTTTTGATAATAAAATCAAAGAATTTTCAGAAAAAGTGATTAAGTTACAAATATTCAAAATTGGGGATACAGAACGATTATTTCAGAGACCAAAATAGTATGGAATTACTATTATTTCAACACAAACACATTTGACACGCTACGAAATTTAATGCCTATCACTCTCGGATTTTATGAGCTTGTTCGAACTGTAAACATGCCCTCTGATATCAATTGACTAGGTCGTGGATATTTTTGATAATGTATTCGTCAGAAATCTACCTGTCTGCCAAACGTTTAGTGTGTTCAAGAACGCATTCTCAACTAGTGTTTTAGTCACTAAATTTTGTTATTGGCAGCAAAATAAAAATAAAAGAACGTGTAAGTATACTATTTTTAATTTCCTCTCAAAGTATAGTTAAATTATTTAAATTCAAAGCCCTGGTTTAATTTTCAAATGTAAATAAGTGGTTCTATTTTCTGTTGCATTTCGCTGTCTATCAAATGAACCGTACGGCCAGGATGTCGCTACCGAATATTGTGACAGACATTCGACGCCAGTTACGTTCCCAAGTTATGTCGACTGAACAATACTATTTCTGTTACTATATAGTTCTATACTATTTGTCTCTTGTTAGGTTTAATACCACTATCAAAGGGAAAAATACATCATAATATTACTGTTGTGACATATGTGATAGGGGAGATGTAGGCAATCGGGATCAGTTGGCAATTGTGATCACGGAATAAAACAAAAACCAAACGCGAGCGAGCGATTGCAACTTGCCTACAAGCTAGCCGAGGACCAATAGCATGCGTCGGCAAAGGCGGCAGCCAGTGTGCGCCACGCGCTTACGAGTGACAGACGTGAACACGTTTCGCACAATTTTGATGTAATTTTTCGTCTGCATTGTGTTGAAGGTACGTTACAAAATATTTGGATATTCATTGTGTTCCTGGTATTTTATTTAAGCCGTAGCATTGGACTTCTTAATTTTTTACGTAAATTGCTAGTAACGGGTATTGTGTTTGTGTTTAGATATTTTTTTCCCCGATTTTCTAGTTGAAGGCAATTGGAATCAGGTGATCACCATTGCCTACCAGTGATCCCCATTGCCGACACAAAGTAATTGTTATGTTATTGATTTCAGATGGTGAAAGTACGTCCGAGAAAGACAACCAAAGCCAGCTGGACCATAGATCAGCTGAAAAGGGCTGTCAAGCTAATCGATGAAGAGGGGTATACAATGAGGAAAGCTGCACTTGCAATGAACATTCCATTTTCTAGTTTACACAAGAGATATAAAAAAACAAACAAGAAGACTCGCCTCGGACGAACTACTGTTTTCACGACTGAGATTGAACAAGAATTTGCGTCCACTAT
The DNA here is from genome assembly GCA_002245505.1 of Calephelis nemesis. Lineage (NCBI taxonomy): Eukaryota > Metazoa > Arthropoda > Insecta > Lepidoptera > Riodinidae > Calephelis > Calephelis nemesis. Next base: position 17,400 of record NJDD01007926.1, on the reverse strand, counting down.
TAAAAATATGTCAAATCTTTTCTATGGATGCACCGCTACGCAAGTAAAAAAAATGGCATATGAATATGCTGAATCTCTTAACTTAAAGCATAATTTTAATAAGCAATCCAAAATGGCTGGTCGCGTTTGGTTCGAAGGATTTGTAAGGAGGAATGACATATCCGTACGAAAGCCTGAGGCAACGAGCATTCACAGGATCACAGCTTTTAATAAGACGGAGGTTCACCGGTTCTATCAACTGTTGGAAGAAATGATGGCTGAATCTAAATTTCAACCTAAAAACATCTACAACTGTGATGAAACCGGCATTTCAACAGTCCAAGAGCCAGGCAAAGTGTTAGCCGCCAAAGGTCAAAAGAGGGTGGGGTCTATTACAAGTTGGGAAAGAGGAAAAAATATAACTCTTCTTTGTGCAATGAGCGCTGCTGGCGGATACGTTCCGCCCATGTTTATTTTCCCACGAAAAAGAATGACACCAACTCTCGAAAAGATGGCTTAGCAGGTGCTATTTATAAATGTTCTGATAGCGGATGGATTAATGAGGATCTTTTTCTGGAGTGGCTTGGGCACTTTAATAATCATGCCAAACCTTCTGAAAATGAACCAGTTTTGTTGATTTTGGCCAACCACGCACGCCACATTTCACTAGCCGTTCATGAATATTGCAAGACAAATCATATTCACATGCTCAGTCTGCCACCCCACACCTCTCATCGCATGCAACCGCTGGATGTTTCTTTTTTTGGGCCATTTAAAGCAGCTTATAAAAGAGAATGCGATTACTTTATGAAGAGCCATTTAGCTGAAAGAATAACACTGTATGATGTAGCGTCGTTGGTAAAAAAGGCATTCTCCGATGTCGCCACTATAAGCAAAGGCGAAGCAGGGTTCAAGGCTACGGGTATATTTCCACTGAACCCAAACATCTTCACAGATGAAGATTTTGTAGCTGCTGAAGTTCTTCAATCTGAGCCCAACGTAGTTGAAGATATTGAACCCGCAGCAGCCGGTCCATCTGCTGCTGATACAGAACGACAAAGCCCTATTCCTAGTACATCGTGGGGTTTAAATCTATGTACGCCTGAACATACTACTACGTCAACGTCTGCACCTGAGCTGCCATTACCTACCTCGGCAAAAATACAAGATTTTATCCAGATGCCTAAGAAAACTCCTGTCCTTAAGACAAGACAAGGAAGAAAAAAACAGCATGCAACCATTCCCACTTCAACGCCAGTTAAAGATTTCCTGGTTGAAAAAGAAAACAAGAAAAAAGCTAAGGCTGAAAAAGGGAAGGGAAAAGGCATAGGAAAGAAGAGCAAGCAAACCTTATTGTCGAAGGCGGCTGCTGCTAAGGTAAAGAAAAGAATTCTACGGGAGTCTAATGAATCATCATCATCGTCTGCAGAAGTCAAAACAGATGATTTATGTCAAGATGACATAGAAGATGATGCAGAAGATTCTAGAAACCAGTGTCTCATATGTGGTGAATTTGGAAGAGACAACGAGATGTGGTTTCGTTGTACTTCTTGTGGGCTTTGGGCACACTCAGAGTGCACTGGGTGGGAATCTGCCCGTAATTATGTGTGTGACATGTGTTGATCACCATTGTCAACATGCTGATCACCATTGCAAACCGATGTTGACAATGGTGATCAAAACTGTTTTTTTTTTAAATGACAACTGTTTTTAAAATTAGTATTATTATGTGATTTAAAGTGATCTCAATTGATAGTGGTTAAACCAAAGTATGCAAATGAACAAAAGTAATAAACGACTTATTAGTAAATATGGTTTTATTTCAATTATTGCTTAGGTGATCCCCATTATATACATCTCCCCTAACTATGGCCAGGGACTTCGTAGGGAAGGGGTAAAACAATTGATGCTCGTACGTTACCCCTTCTCTACCTAATCCCTGGCCCTAGTGATAACACAGAATTTCAAGTACTATCGTAATGTTGTATGTAAACTAGTTGTAACACGGATAAGATACTTATAAATCTCATTATATTTGTAACTAGGCTTAGTTTTCATAATAAATGTTGACTGAAGTCTAGTCATTTCATTTCCTAAATCTACAACATTCTCAAGCTCAATAGACCAAACCTCACTGTGCTACTTACACATAACAACGCAATAAACAAGTTGAAAACAATACCTACATATAACCCGCGGCTGTTCACCCGTTCTAACATTGCTGCGCAAATAGTCGGTTTTTTTTTCGGACAAGTGAAGAACAAGTTGAATACTTGTTCTTCACTCGTCCTTATTTAATAATTTTGTTATTGTGGTATTTAATCTCTCCATGTACGCATAACACTACTGCGTGTACACTATCAACAATGAATAAATAATTGCATAAAAACAACTATCTATCCCGCTCGAACACGGTAAAAACGGGTGCGAGCGGAGCCGCAAACATGACCTTGGTCAACGTCAATTCCGGTAGCCATTAATATTAGTGTAATGTTATTTTTAACGAGCGTAGCAGACAATTCGAGGCCAATATGTTTAATATAATATGTCGCCGGGTTTATTTGATGCCAATATTTTTCACGCGTGTGAGCGAGTAGTGCGCTTGTAGACGTCCGTTTTTTTCACCGGGTAACGGACCGTGTTTTTTGCCGGATTCGCGGTGGTGTATGAATTATAATGAATGTGTGTACATGCACCGGACATCGGTCCGGCGAACAATTCACGCCTGATGCACCACCCCTTCCCCTCGGCGCGACGGACACCGGTCCGGTGTAAGAAATGGCGGTCATCCACGCCAGTGTATTGGTGCGTGTTGACGCTGCCGGACGTATTGCCTGTTTTCTGTTAATTGAGTGCTGTCTACCTGCGTTCTTTTAAAAATGGGTGATATTGACATGGAATTGTTAATAAGTTTGGTTGAAAATAGGCCTGTACTGTGGAACAAAACCCAAGAGTGCTATAAAAATAGACAGTCGAGTTTTGCCGCTTGGAGAGAAATTTGTCTTGCGTTAAATGAAGGTTTTGAAACGATGTCCGAGAAAGAAAAAAATGATTTTGGTAACATTTTATTTTCATTATTTTTATGTATGTTGATTTTGCCATGATTTGCCACGCCCTACTGGTGACATGAAATACTCTGCATATTTGTTACGAATCATATTTGCAGTTACATTACTTCGTGTTAAATGGGAACGAGGCAAATGGCATAGAGTAGACACCATGTGTGAACTAGCATTGTCAGTAGCATTATTAGCAATACCTTCTAATTTATGAATTATATTTTGTAATAAGCAGCATGTTTTTACAACGTTAACAGAAGTATCTGTTGAAACATTTAATGGTCTATGCAAAATCCTCCATTTATTGGATAAAATACCAAATGCGCATTCGACGTAGGGTCGCGCTCTTGTGAGACGATAATTGAATTTTTTTTTATTGAGTCAAGTTGATGCCCACCGTAAGGACGAAGTACGTGTTGATGTAACGCGAAAGCTTCATCAGCAACAAATACATAAGGTAACTCACTGTCTGCACCTGGCAACTGCTTAGGTCGAGGAAAATTTAATTTATCGCCTACTATTCTTTTCCAAAATTCTGTTTCTTTAAATACTGCTGAATCGCATTCTTTGCCGTAGGCTCCAACATCAATAAATAACAAAATTATAGTTTGTGTATACCACAGCCATTAATACTATTGAGAATTAGTGCTTGTAGTTGAAAAACATTGATCCACTTTCTTCTGGCTTGATGATTCTAATATGTTTGCCGTCAATGGCTCCCAAGCAATGAGGAAAATTTGCATTCGTCTCGAAATTTTTTGCTATTGTTAACCATTCGTCTTCCGATGGTAGTTTCATATAAATTGGAGAAAAGGTTTCCCACAATGCTTCAAATACTTCTTGTACAATACAGCTGATAGTTTTTATACCCATTCTGAAACTGTAATGTAGATCACTAAATGTGTTCCCTGCAGCTAAATATCTGTAACAATTTTTTCTTTTTTAGGCAAAGATATCATAAAAAATGGAACAATGCAAGAGATTACTGGATGAAATATCACAAAAGAGTTAAGGAATGTAAATCCGGCTCTGGTGCAAAAAGTCTACGAAAATATAAATTCTACCATCAAATGCTCTTTTTGTGTAAAATTGTGACTCGCCGAACAACGGAAGCAAGTATTACATCAGAAAAAAAACATCACACAATCTCACAGATCTCAGATTGTGTGATACAATCTCACAACAAAGAAACTGACTCGCAAACCAATAATGACCCTACCGCACCATCCAATACTACCGATTTAACAAAATCAAGAAAGAAGAGAAAGACAGACTGTAGCGAAGATGATCGACAAATGCTTACTTTAATTGAAGTTGAACATGAAGACAAGAGTAAGAGTATGTGTTTTTTCAAAGATATTGCTCCGACTGTAGACAAGTATAGTGATGACGATTATGTTGAATTCCAACATGAAGTCATTAAAGTTATGAGAAATTTAACTCAGAGAAATCAAGCGTCCATGCAGCAGCAAAACTACAATTACAATATTAATCGAGGCTACACTACGGCTACACCCGACTACAGGATACACGAATATCAACCAACACAACCCATTCCATCGACATCCAGGATGCCTTAAAAACTCATGCAGCAAGATGATTCCCAATCTTCAATGATTACTGAATTAAATTCAATCACATCGCCTGATTACGATTTCGATTTTTCTAAAACTCCTTAATTTATTTTTTGAGTATAATAAAACAATTACTACCTACTAAATTTTGTTTTAACTAACACAGGTAATCAATCCCCTTTTCTATAATTTGAAATTGACCATTTCATTAACATACCTTATCGTAACGGCTAATCTCTGCCGAAGAAATAGATTTACGCATGTCAGTATCCTCGTGTCTTATTTTATCATATATGGCTGTTAATAATAGTTGAAAGGTTTCTTTCTTCATCCGAAAATAATTGTCATATTTTTCCCTTTCCAATAATATAGGATGCACCCACGATGACCTTTAACGTTTTTCTATTTCTTTTTGTTTCTTCTTGTACAAATAGTAGGCCAATACGAGTTTTTTTTTCTTATTATTCGACATTTCACACGTGTGTAATCTCTGACTACCAGTTCAAAACTAACGCATATAGACGGCAGTCCATCCATCCGGTAAAAAAAATATGTATACAAAGATAGCCGTTTATTGACGGTCCGTTATCCGGTGAAAAAAACGGACGTCTACAAGCGCTCTCACCATACGGAAGTTGTGAGAGTGTCCCCTGCTGAATGTACTTTTCACAATTTGTACTATAAATATTTTAGTAGAGATGTCAAAGTGACGTAGCTGCTGACGTTAATTGGGTGGAGCCAAGCCCTTAAATTGTGCGTAACGTGAATCAGAATCAGAATCAGAATAATCTTTATTCACATGAACCATACAAGTGGTATTTGTGCGCGTCGACATTTTTTAAACTACCACCGGATCGGAATCGCGGCCTCACACTGAGAAGATCCGGCGAAAGAAACTCAGCGGGCTTGTCTTTTTTTCAATAATAATATTTACAATATAATCTAAATTAAAATTACTAATTACAATCTGATTTTAACTTAAATAAAAGGTACAAAAAATTACATTACAAATTGTAGTGGGAGATTAAACTAGAACTAGAGTTCCCAGGCATGTTCATCTTCCAAATACTCTGAGACCGTATAATAGCCTTTTTGACATAATTTTGCTTTGATACATTTTTTAAACTTATTTATAGGTAGATCTCTAATACCAATGGGCAGCTTATTGTAGAAACGTATACATTGACCCAAAAAGGATTTACTAATTTTACGGAGACGAGTTTTGTACGCGGTACGCGTGACGATTACAACAGAGACGCACCTAAAATGTCGTCACTTCTGAATGTTGGAGTTTTTACCGGTTTTAGAAACCGTGCGTTGCGTGCGTGCATGTATGTGTGTATGTTGATAATATGAGTTTCACTATCATCTTCCGAGACTCGGGTGCGTCACAAGTTACCAAGGTCAACGACCAATATAATATGCTAAAATACTCATGCTTGTGTCAATTACGTAAGATGACATAATCGAGTTTTTATTTGGATCTCAGTATTCTATTGCAATGCAATTTGAAAATACGCTAAAAATGATTGTATTTGTGAAATTTTCAGGTTGAATTTTTTTTTAGTTTTCAAACTCTATTTTTTTATCGATTTCGACATGAAAACTAAGACTGGTCATTTAGTAGAACTTTGCTACTATTCCTCTTAATAAAAATTAGTTCACTTTCAACTTTCTAATTAAAACGTAGTGATTATATTCTCTTTGTTTCTAATACAATAAATAAAAACCACCGTCATGAAGATAACAAGCAATGAAAATGTTTATTGACAATGTTATAATTTTAGGTCTAATTGTATTAATCGACGAAACTTAAACCTGAAGAATTCTGATAACACCAAGTTCGTATCACGAGGTGTTCGGTGGAAATAAAATGTATCCGACAATACACCTACGTGGACAAAGGTGAACAGTAGTAAAAAAAAATTACGACGGTTCACCCAAGTGGTCACGAGAGGTGGACGGTGGGAAAGCACCGCACGGGAGATGTATCTTGTCTCTAACTACTACATTTCCAAAATAAATTTATTAAATTTTATCATTACGGAGAATTCAACTTGCTTTGTGTGGCATGAAGCAGAAGGAACTCGGGGTGTAAATGAGATAGGATATTGTGTGTTTATGTATTTGTGTAATTTTAATGAAAAAGCTATTGAGGAATTCGACGTAGTATTTTATAGCGGCAATTGCTGTGGACTGCAGAAAAACACATTTATGTTTACAATGTTTCAAGTAAAAAAAATATTTTACTGGCTTTTAAAATGGTAACCCCAAAATATTTAAGTAGGGACATCTATTAAACCCCGAGGTTTTTAGATAGTGACAGCTGTCAATTCCCGTGTGGTTCTCTTTTTTCAAAATGGCGATGGAAGATAGACATGTTTCGGTGCGTGCACGCAGAGGTAAGTTAATCAACTTAAATCATAAGTGTATCTAAGTTCTAATTGGAATTTTTGCGATAATAAGTTAATTTAGTCTATAAAATCATGATATATAGTAAGTAGTATTTCAACGTAATTGTGTAAAATATGCAAGACACCTTAGTCTATTTTTTTATGTTCTTTGCAGAGGACATATGTAGGCAATAAAAGTTTTGGTACTTAGACTTCCCATGTACTTTATATAGTACATAGCTAAATATATTCTTATTTTTTGTTTTGTTATGCTTATTTCAGGTCTAGCGGACAATTTTATAGCAAAGTGTCTTAACGATTCTGAGTATGACTTTTCGGGAGATGAATCTGATGAAGATCCGGAATTTGTGCCTCCAGAACTGAACCAAAGAGCCAATAATCATGAAACCAATGATTCAAGCAGTTCAGATGAAGAAGAAACTGCATTGGCTCCTTCAGTTGCTTCCCCGGCGTTCTCTAGCAGTTCTGATCTCGCATCCATGTCGTCCCGGTCTCGTTGAAGAGGACGTGGTAGAAGTGTTTCGCGCGGACGTGGACGTGGCCGTGGTCGCGGTCTAATATTAAACGAGGGTACCCCACAAGCTCAATCTTCTCCTTTGTCAACCCGCCAGATTGCTAGTAGAAATCGTCAACATAATGATGGCATTCAAGACACTTGGACCAAGGATACAATAGATGCAGAAGTAAATGAATTAATGCAGCCATCATATGTATACATTGAAACTCAGGACTGGGAATGGTTTCAATTCTACGATCAGTATATTGACGACGACATTTTAACAGCTTTCGTTAACTGTACGAATAGAACTCATATATTGGAGACAGGAAAATCTATGGGGCTAACTTTGAGAGAGCTTAAAACCTATATCGGAATGACGATGATAATGTCAGCTCTGCAGTATCCACTAACTGATATGTACTGGGCAGAAAAGTGGAAAGTTCCTATGATTGAAATGGCTATGACCAGAAACAGATTCTTTTTTATTAGACTACGGCTGAAGTGTGTATATGATGCTGAAGTAACAGCAGAGCAGAAGATACAGAAAACATGGAAAATTCAACCGTTGTTTAATCGAATTTTGAAGGGATGTCACGAACAGAACCGGCCAAAAAAAATGAGTATTGACGAAATGATTATTCCATTCACAGGAAAATGTCCGATGCGCCAGTACTTTCCTAACAAACCAAACCCCGTTGAAACTGAAAGTGTTTGTTCTTGCTACGCCACAAGGCGTTGTTTGTGACATGGTAATTTATCAAGGTGATACAACTTTTCCCCATCTGGTCAGCCAAGGATTTGGTCTAGGCGAAGCTGCCGTCTTACACTTGACTCAAACTTTGGTTCCAGGGCACTTGTTGTTCTTTGATACATTTTTCACCTCAACCAAACTATGTGACGAACTGTTGAGGCGCGGATTCCATGGCACAGGTACAGTAATGAAAAATAGAATTCCCAAGAACTGCGTTTTAACAGAAGAAAAAGTTTTCCGGAAGAAAGCAAGAGGGAGTAGCGAAGTTAAAGTCAGAGAAGACGGTAAAATCGCTGTTACCATGTGGCTGGACAACAAACCGGTATTGATGATGTCCACTTGCTATTGTGATCAAAACCACGACGAATGCGAGCGATGGTCAAAAAAAGACAAACGGTATGAAAGAGTGAGAAGACCTGAGGTTATAAAGACATCCAACCAAAATATGGGTGGGGTCGACCTCACAGACCGAATGCTTTCTGTTTGCCCATCACGTAATCGGACCAAAAAATGGACAATTCTTGTGATATCACATCTTTTCGACCTGGCCGTGGTAAATGCATGGCTGCATTATCGCATTGTACATGCCGAAAATAGTACGCATAAGAAAAATATTATGCAACTGCGCGAATATAAGTTAGATTTGGGTTCAAAGCTTATTTCGGATAATGAAGGAAGAGAAGACGACTCTGAAGAAGACAATGTGTATGAAGAAATAGAGCCAAAACATAAGAAACGCAAAATACTGATAAAGCCTATACCGTCGAAAGAATGCCGTACAAAAGCTGCTGCACATCTACCCGAATACGGAACAAAACAGTCACGCTGTAGAAAGAGTGAATGTGATAAAAAAAAACACTGTATTTTGCAAAAAATGTGTTATTTATCTGTGTTTTACGCCAAACAGGAATTGTTATTCCGATTTCCACCAAAACATTGAGTAGTTCATAGGTTAGTTGGTTTGTAAGTATTGATAAAACTTGATTGATCTCTAAAATAGGTTCCTAATTAACGACTAAGTCTGAAATGTTGAATAATTTTATTACATTAACGTTAGATTTAAAAATTTTGTTTTATTTGAAACGTTTATGATACCATAATATAATATAAAGCTTAAATGTACTGTATTTGTGTTTCATTTCTATCAGATCTCAATTTTTATTTTTTAATAATTCTATGTCCTACACAAAGCACATAGTAATATAGTGCCTTTGTCCTTTATAAAGGACATAGTGGAAAACTATGTTTTCCGGGTGAATGATTTTTTTACTACTTTTTCCGCATATCATATCCTATTGCCAATTAAATACAAAAATTTCAACAACATACTCCAAAAAAAGGGGTCTCGGTAGGCAGGAGGGTATAGTGCAAATCAATCGTTTGTAGCCACAGACGAAAACAATTTGCCAATGTGTTGACGGCCAAATACATCTAGCTCATTTAAACCTCTGATAATTTCAAATATAAAAATAACTACAGATAATATGAATGTCATTAGGAATAATCTCAAACAACTCAGTTATAATACAGAAACGACTCGATCGGCATTGCAAATGAAAATTGTCAGAAAGAAATTACTTAAAGAAAACATACTAAGTAATACTAAAAAGACAGATACATATGATAAAACCTTAAGTATTTCATCTAGAAAAACGAAGATAAAACAAGGAAAGTTGGGTAAGTGTAACAAGAAAAATATGAATATAAAGACAGGAGAGAAAGTAAAAAAGAGTATAAAACGAAAGAAATCGAAATCGTATAGTGAAACAAGTACAGAAAATTCCGATACTTTAAGCCTCTCATTAACAGATAATTCTGAACATGAAACATTTGATGAATATGCAGAAACATGTTTAAAACAATTGGAAGAAAAAGAAAATTTGGAGCCAGATAATGCTCCTGTACTTTTCGGACTCAGTGATATCAGCTATTATAGTAAAAACGAAAATTTAAAAAAAGATAACTGGGTTGTTGTGAAATTTGCAACAAAAAAAAGTTTAAAACACTACGTTGGCCGTATTTTATACGTGAAAAGCGGAATCCCTACTGTTAAGTTCGTTAGAATTGTAAAAAATATAAAAAGTTGCAAAGAGGTCTTTATATACCCAAACGTAGAAGACGTATGTGAAGTAAATTGCGATGACATTGAAATTTACTTACCTCAACCAAATATTTGTAGACGTGGGCAACTAATGTTTCCTGTTAAAATTGATTCTTTTTACAACATACAATAAAGTACATATAGTAAAACTAAGTAAAAAATAAGTATTCTTAAGTAATAATAACAATTTGACCACCTTGTTGGCTGAGATGCTAGCGTACACATCTCCTGACGGGGGCAGGCATTTTTGTGATGCAGGCACTACCACCTTTAGTGTATATAGGTGACGGCGTTTCTTACCATCAGGAAGTCCGTCTGCTTGTTTGCCATCCTATATAATAAAATAAATAATGTCTGTACATCTGGGTCTGTATGATTTCTCGAGAGATACTTATTTATTTAGTTGATAACAACAAAATAATTAAGAAGTTTGGTAAATATAATGATGGTTTTTTTAATATTTTATTTTGATTTATAGTGGCTGCAGATTCTATAAAAGCCAAAGTTCCAAATATCTGGCCAAAGCTAAAGCTGTACCAAATATTTAATATTTTATTGATATTACGGTTCCTATATTTTTTTAAATATTAGATCTCATATTGTTTTGTGATAACTGTTTTGTTCATTTGTATGTAAAATATAATTGTGTACCTATTTTTTTCTACAGTGTTTTACTTTTTAATTTAAATGTCATTGTCTCGCAACTATTTTTTAAAATAGGCAAGCAAAATAGAGGCAATAATAGAGGAAAGTTAATAATTTATTTTATTTTATTAAACTGTAAAAATATGTATATGTAGACGCGTAACGCCATCTAGGCGCCTATCCAGACAACAGGATCGTGGAGCGGAGCGAGGGAGGGGCGTGGGCACGCCATTTCGCAACAAAAACCTGACCTAAGCGA
>NJDD01007920.1:71857-83940 GCA_002245505.1 Calephelis nemesis | reverse complement strand
ATTTAGTAATAAATGCTGTGTTTGTTAAATCTCTGCATTTTAACGTGAAAAGTAATGTGTTTGGTAAAAGAAGCGAAAATTTACAAAAAAAATCATTTTTCTTTTTTTCTTTCTTTAACATTTTTACAAATTTAACCCAAGCAAAAGGCAAGTGCTAAAAATAAAAATACCTTGACAAGATAGATCTACAGTAAGCAAACAAAATATTTGTTACCCGTATAATATTTTCAAAGTGCTGTAAGATATTTTGTTTGCTTATTGTAGTTCCCACGTTCTCACCACTAGATATATTTAACTGAAATTCAACAAATTGATAATTATATACTAGAACAATTATAACATTATAATTTCGATTTTTCAGGTATTTCTCGCCTTCGAACGAAAAATCATTAAACTACGGGCAAACCCGCAGATAAAGTGTCGTAGTCTATATACAAAAATGAATCCCTATTGCCCTTGGACATCGCATCATGACTGAACAGATGTACCATTTTTGCCAATTCCTTTTTGTTGTGTTAGCTATTTTCAGAAAAAGGTTCTTATATACAAAAAATCGGAAAATTTGCCAAGAATATAGAAAAAAAAAAATTTTTGTTTATACAAACTGTTAATAGCTGTGAAGCGATACAAAGCTCGCCGGGTCGCCTAGTGAACAATAAAATATTGTGTAACCAGTTTACTTGTATAATGATCGCGAATTCGTTCGCCACTGGAGTCAACGAGGAAACCTTGTACCAATAAACTTTCAAAATTCCTAGTTTCCTTGGTTTTATCTTCTAATTATAATTTATTTGGTTTCAGAGAACAGTGAAATGGAACGTCAGCGGGGATGTGAATAAGGTATTTTTTATTTGTAATCTGTTTAATTTTAAATATTTTTACACCCAATTTCCCAAACACATTTAGGTATATGTCTCACGCAGCTACTTTACTATTGCTGGAAGCTACGCTACACTTTTAGTAAAATCAAATTAAAATTATTTAATTTGCAATTTTTCGCCAAAAAACATATACGTCTTATGGCGTGAGAAAACAGGCAAAATAGTGGGCTATGAATGAATTGGACTTTCCGCAAGCTAAATAATGAATTGGACTTATCGGAAGATAAAACTCCCAAATGTATCCAGCTCCACACAACCCACACTACTAAACTGTTTTATTAGCACTAACAACACACACTACTAAACTTTTAGCAAAGACCTGATATGTTTTCCAACCATTACTAACTATACCTACTGCACTGACATCTCTTTCTGAGAGTCTTAAGATGTCCATTAACAACATCAAAACAATAGAGAATGAGAGGTGTTTATTAAGCATAGTATAAATATAGTATAGTAGGTAGTGTGCGGTAGACAGGGTTAAATTTAATTATAGTTTTTAAATGTTTTGGTAATAAATAATTAAACTAGTTATAAATATAAATAATTGGCTTAAACGTTAAAGTATATGTAATTAAATAATATTTTTTATAAATGTTAAAATATTTGCACACCAAAATATGGTAGAATATGTTGATATAGTCAAATATTTTTGTAACATCTCATTTACACACATATTCCGCAAATAAATAATTTTCTTTCTTTCTTTCATGTAACCTCCAGTAATAACATAGCTTCATGTTATGTATATTTTGAAATATGAAAACATTAATTTACAAATTCAAATTCCCAACATTTAAACTCCAAATATTATTATTGACTCAGCGAAATAATTTAAATTTATGTTTACTTTGAAAATATTGGTTTTCCGTTATAAAACCTTAACAAAATATAGGAGATCTAAAGATAATTAATGTATGAAAACTTGACTGAAAAAGACCAACAAAATAAGAAGTCTGATTATTTTTACAAAGCGAAATCCAATTATTCTGAGACATTTTCTCAAAGTGAATGGACAAGTGTGTTGAGAGGCAGCACTTTTCCTTAACGAGAGAAAAAATATAAGAGGTCTGAAAACCAGAAATTCTGGATGTAGTTTTTGTACCGTTTGATAAGAAATAACTCCATCAAAACTAATATTATTTTCTCCGTCTTGGTCCGGGCTCCTTCGCAGAATAGACCATCTGCCTTCCGGCTAGGCCGCTGATATCCACCGTGATATCCTACTAGGTGGTAGAGTTTCTTACCGGCTTCGGGATTGTTACCCGCATCGGTAACCGCCTTACCTATTCCTGCCACCATACGTCCAACGCTTGCCGTTGACGTGTTCCGGTTAGGAGGGTAAGGTAGCCGGTAAACTTACTTTTGCTCGAGATCTAACAACCCTGCCTCAGGTTGGCAACGCACCATTACCACCTTTGGTGTCTTTAGGTGACGTAAATTACTTACCATCAGGAAATCCGTCTGCTTGTTTGCCTTCCAATATCATAAAAAAATTACGAAAATGTTTGTTTGTCCTTCATTCACTTCGCAAGGAAGTAGGGTAGCCAGTAGTCCGGATAAAGCCAGACATGGTAATTCAGGCTTCTTATTAACGGTGCCCGGCATGTGTGTTGTGAGGCTTTTCATATTTTAAAATTCGGTGCAAGTTAATGGGATTCAAATAGAATTATCCCTGGACAAGTCACACAAATGCAATCTAATCCCAAAGTAAGCAAATTAATTGCTTGTGTTATGGGTGTTAGTCAACGATTGTAATACATAGAATATAGATATACTTAAATAGATTCCAGAAGCTCTAGCACTCTTATCCGATAAATATTCACCAATGGTATAATAACATTTTCTATACAATTTCACTTTAACATATTTTTTTAAATTTATTAAATGGCAGGTCTTTCTACGGGAAGTTTATTGTAAAAGCGTGTACGTTGACCAGAAAAAGTCCGGTGAAGTTGACAACCGCGAAGTTGACAACTCAAAAAATCATTGACTCAAGAAAGAATGGCTTACTTAATGTTATGCCAAACTTACAAGTCCACCACACACACAACTTCGCTACCTTACAAGGGGGCGATGTTATGGTGTTCATTTCATGTAGGGAAACACAGACTATACACCAGCAACTTCATATTACGATTTTAATACGCCTTCGGAGCCGCGGGCAAAAAAATATTGGAACTTCAGACCTTCAGCGTTTATGTAAAAAGCCACATAAACAGGTTACGAATTGGTGATATAATATAGGAAACAAGCAGATGGCGCTTCTGATGGTAAGAGACAAGATATCACCAAGTAAAAGAGACAGATCCTGCGAGACGATTATGCTAGTTATAAGATTATAGACAGAGTTTTGACGGGATGTAAAAAATATAAGCAGACAATTATTGAATTTCGTGTACACGTTGAGTAAAATAAAAAAAGACGGGTTGCACTCAGGGAAAGGCGGCAGAAGTGAAAACTTAAATATTAAAGTTGTGTATTTTCGATATTTTGGAATGGTTAGGGAATAATTTCGCACGAATTGCTTTAATTATCAGTATGAAAGTACTATCATTTATTCACAAATATTATTTTCATATCAATAACCTGCGTTTGGCTTGACAAAAACTCGCTAAAGAAAGACCACGTGGACCACGTGACGGCTAGGAGTATCGTCATATTATATGTACGTAGAACATTGCTCGTCTACACATAAAGGTTATTTTCAAGATGGAACAAATAGAGCAATGTCAGTTGATATTATACGTATCTGCTATCTGTGAAAATGTAATGGTAGCTATATTGCGGAGTATTATCCATTTCGCATTCTATACTCTTCGGAAATATCTGAGCAATACAAAAACAGCAATGAATCTACGTTTTATTTTAAATCACGCGCCGTCTTTTTCATGCATGCGTATTGCGCCGGCTTACGTTCTGACGATCTGACGCGAGTTTAGAAGTTTTAACCCATTCTAAAAAAGTGCGCAACGCCGCTAAAGAAGTTTTTACTTCAACAATTTTGATGGCATTTGTGCAATTTTGTTATTTTAACGTACTTAGTTGAAGTGTTCATGAAGAAGTTAGTGTATTATGTGCTTTTCGGTGAGCTCTTAAGTAAGAATGCTACCGTTTTCTTTATGACACTAACATGACTGATTATGACAACTTTTGACCAACCTATTTTGAATAATTTAAGACTGCGAAATCAATAACTTAATACAAATCAATTAAATTTGACTAATGGCAAATGCTGACGCTCAAGCCAAAAACTAAAAGAAGTTGTAGATAAAATGAGGAGAACATTAATTGTGGAGCATGTAACACTCTACGAGAGTAATTAAGCCGAAACGTTTATTACGGGTTGAACAACACAATTTTCCCTTAACGACTGTAATGAAAAAGACAATTAATTTTGTAAGTAAATTAATTGCGGTAGTGTTTTCTGTATGATATACTCTTGTCCATACTAATTAATCGAAATCGAAAAAAGAAATATTTTTGTCTGTCTGTATGACAATTTTTTAACGCATAAACCGATTTAATTTATTAGTTTTTAGATTAAGTTTCGTAATTTAGAAATTAATTTATTTATTAATATATAATTAATAAATATTAATTATATATTACAAAAAAATGTGTATCCAAATATGTAGTAACATAACAAGTTATCACAGGCCACTTATAGGGATAGTACTCACGCACACCTACGAAAAAATCCATCCCACTTTGTTCAAAATATTTTTCTTCGTTAACAACTTAAACATTTATTATTGAGCTGTAATAATACAATTTTAGGATAGACATTTTTAGAGTAGGTACTTTACTTTTTAGGTTTTAACTTTCTAGGCGTTTTAATATCTATAGGTATATTCTATATATATGCTTATGTGCAATGTAAATATTGCTTGATAAAAATTTGATTTTATTTATTACTTTATTTAAATTTTAGCCTGATGAAGACAAACTAGTGACATCAGTGGCCATACCCGCTTTTGACTATAGATACAACGAAGAAAACAATGATGCTTTGTTGCTTGGAGTAGCTGGAACCGATGTCCCTATCGACAGCATAGCCAAGTTAGCTCAACCTCATCAGGTAATTCATACACTCATGTTATTTATAATTATAATAAAATAATATAGTATTGCAAATATAATAATATAATTATAATTTTGTACAAGTCTTTTGTTTTAAAGTGTACGTAAGTTTTTTGTGTATAATAAATGATTAAATAAAAAAATAATCTAGCTTATATCTGCGGCTCCGTTGATATTACATTATAACAAAATAATAAACGATTTATTCTCTCCGATTCATCTTTGTGAAACATAGCATAACATTTCAATTTTAGTCACTAGTCTGTGAAAATATTAATATATTATTGAAGTCAGTCTTACAAACACATTATGACATGTGTATCATTACAATAAACATAAGAATTCAACATTTTTTTAAATCAGTATACAGTAAACAGATAATGTAATGTTTGTTTATTTATTAATTTGTTTAGTTGTTGAAAAATTGCCTTAACGGGGATGCACCCTAACATACCCGCAGAAGGCGTATATTTGTAATTTGTTTTACTAACATACATATCTACTATTTTATGATTTACATTTACTTTGTAACAATCACAGTTTGTATGTTTTAATAAAATGCTTTCCTAAAATAATGTTCAATTTTAAATTGGATATCGCCTGTTTACACATGAAAATATTTGTTTTCAGCTGGGTGTAAATGGATATTCTTTCATTGTAAGCAATAATGGATATTTGTTGCTACATCCTTTGCTAATCACCACGGTAAGTGATATAACCTGTTTATTCAGTTGAAGAGAAAATGTTTTTTTATAGAAGAGGACGCAAATGAGCAAATGGGTCACCTGACGGAAAGTGATAACCGCCGCCCACGGACATCCGCAACAACAGGAGTATCGCAGATGTGTTGCTGACCTTTAAGGAATGATTACGCTCTTTTCTTGAAGGTCTCTAAGTCATAATTGTTTGGGAATACCGCCCTCGGTAACTGATTTCACAAAGGTGTTATGCGAGGTAAAAATGTCTTAGGAATCGCACAATTACAAAAAACTGTTTTTTCTAAAAACCATTTTTGCAGTGGTCTTCAATCTAGTGTCATAAATATACCCTAACACGTTTGTAATAGTCCTAGTGTTGCGGATGTCCGTAGGCGGCAGTGATCACTTTTCATCAGGTGACCCACTTGCTCGTTTGCCTCCTCTTGTATAAAAACTATTGTTTGGAAAACAAAATCAACTTTTTAAGAACTCTTTTCACTTATATCATGTTTTTAACTACTAAATTTAAAAAAAAAATTGCTCTAAAGAATGGTAAGTACAATATGTTAACCTTAACTATTAAACAAAAATCACTAATTACAAACTAGGTATACAAAGACTTTCTGTACAATCTGTTCTAGCATTTCGTATTTTGTGCAAATAATGTTTTAGATAAATGGCAAGCTACAAGAAAACTACAATAGTGTAGATTTTGTAGAAGTAGAACAAGTAGATGATGGGAAAGGGCCAAGGGAACTTGGTGAAAAAATCAAACAGCTCAGGGAAAATTTGGTGAATGGTGTCGATGGTAGTATGACCAACGTCGAAGTCTTGTTCCACTACGATAACATGAGGTAAAAAAACTGGATCAAAATTATAAGATATATTTTAACTATTACCACTAGGTGTGTCTGGTCTCGTTTGTGGTCTAGCTGTCCAGGTGTTGGACTTGGCTGAATAAGGTCCCGAGTTGGATTCCCGGGTCCGGGCAAAGAAAATTTTGTTTTTCCAATTTTTCAATAAAAAAACGTTGCTGGGAATGGATATGTGCTCGGTTGGCGATAGGCTTGCCACGTATCACATTGTCGGACTTAGTGTCTTCGGCTAGTCGTGAGTGCCTGGTTTACTCCTCTACATACCTCTTCGGGGATATGGGCGTAAAGATACTTACTACGAAGTATAGCCCTGTGGATACTGCAGTAGTGGATACCTGCATCGTTGAGCTAAATTGAGCTTGTATTTTATGAAAATATTAACAATGAAGTTTTTTCTAGTGCAATGAATAATGTTAATTAAATAATATTGTGCTTATCCTTATTGTCTCATTTGACTGACTTTCCCCTACATCTTGATATTTCTTAACAGCTGGATAAAGAAAGAAAAATAAGTAAAAACTAGAAATACCTACATTTCTAAGAATATTTTCTCGTTAAAAAATATAAGCTTCACTGTTACTTAGTAACGATAGATACGACGCCCCTTGTCCTCGAATACGAATATAGAGTGCGTCATCGTCACACTCCAAGAGCTATATACGGCCTTCAGATACTGCTTCAATCTTTATTGTTAATCGGGTCTGAAATACGCTACCCACCTAGTTAGAATATAAAGAAAAGAAAAAAGAAAAAAATATATTTGTTTGCGGGATATGAGTGTTACAAAGATGTTACAAAATTATTTAGGTGTTTCTAAATATTCTACCAACTTTTCTGCCAACTGTACCAACTATTCTACCAACTGTAATTTCTTATTTTTTTTATGATATTAGAAGGCAAACAAGCAGACGGATTTCCTGATGGTAAGAAATTCACGCCGCCTAGAGACACCAAAGGTGGTAATGGTGCGTTGCCAACCTGAGGCCGGGATGTTAGGCCTCAAGCAAAAGTAAGTTTACCGGCTACCTTAACCTCCAAACCGGAACACGTCATGAAGTTATGGCGGCAGGAATAGGTAAGGCGGTGGTACCAATCCGGACGAGTCGCTGCTAAACTCTACCACCTAGTCAGAATTCACGGTGTTAGTGACGGTGAGCCTTTGCTCGCCTTTTACGAGCTGCCTGGCGAGGAAGGCAGATAGTCTATTCTACAAAGAAGCCCGGACCAACACGGGGAAAATATTATCTTATTAACCGACTTGAAAAAGGAGTAGGGTATCAATCCGTATGCTTTTTTGTTTGTTTGTTACGCGATTACTAATGAACCAAGAGATATTGTTATTTTTTGTTTTCGGAAGGTAGGTCATTGTCTCTGTGGTCTAGCGGTCAAGGTTTTGGGCTTGATTTCATAATATCCCGGGATCGATTCCCGGGTCGACCATAGTATAACTATGTAGTATATTCTATCAATATACTATTTTTGTCTATTTTGCATTCAGAAATAGCAGCCCTAAATTGACAAACTATTCGAAACTGACTATACTTGGATAGAACTTAGTAACATTACAGCACTGAGACTAGGTCGTTAATACTTAAATACCACTTACCTTAGCCGTTCACCAGAAATCTCATTTAATTTTAGGAGAATTTCTCGAGTGAAGCACGATTACTTCTTCAATAAATTGGAAGGTACGCCCTTTTCTATGGGTATCTCGTTACCCATGGGATATGGTGACACAGAACTGTTGCTGAAAGATAACCCGCTGGAGGCGAAGCAAGGCTTGGAACTTTTGGGGATCAATGTTACCACGTATTTCAATTTTACGTATAGAGTACATCCTGATTGGTGAGTAGGTTTTTTCTTTATATTTCAGTAACTAAATATCGCACCCTCAGTAATATAAGGGCACTTTCCAAAAATTAATAGATTAAATATTGATTGACGTCTCTGAGTGCTGTTGTTACCTCCTTTATTGCAGCATTTAACATCCTTTAAACACAAGCGGGTAATAGTGTCACCACGTCCTAATCCAATCAATCAAATTATCAATTAAAATCATCAATTAAAATTACAGCAGATATGAAATAAATGACTTTTACAGGGTTTACTGCAAGTATCATTATCTCGAAGGTCACGAGTCTGATAATGCTGAGGAGGAAATCTTCAAGTTCCTTGTGAATCTGTCCAAAAACAAAATCGATATTACTAAGAAGCAATACGAAGAAGACACAATACGCCCAAATTTCAATGTTACAAGTAAGTATATAGTCACACACACACACACACATGTAGCCCGGTGAAGTTGTAAAAACCGCGAGCTTGGCAACATATTAGTCATTCCAAAAAAAAACACACACACACACGTGCGCGCGGAAGGTAATGGACTTAAAAAATTGACGATTTGAGACTGCGTAAGGGTATGAGGTTTCCTCACAACAGTCTCATACGTCTCAAACATAAAGATTTTGATTTTTTTTTTGTTTAAGGGCAGTATTAAGTATTCCCCACATCATAATATATCGCGCTGGAGTAACTTTCAAAATCCCCTCTTGTGTTCCCGTACTATAATTAATTGACCCCTAATGTTTATCGAGGAAATTTTACAAAGAAGTATTTGTTACTGTCTACGTCGTAGTTAACACAAATTTGATATTTTTGTTTGTATTTAGCTTATATCTAGACTAGGTACATATCAGTATTAAAGGTGAAGTACCTATATTTATCGCAATGGTTAGTGCCCGGTTCCTATAATCAACGATACGTAATCCGTAAGCTTAACAAGTAGTTTAGTCGTAGGTTGCTGTAAATAAAAGCAGCATTATTCATATTTTAAAAAAATCGAATAAGGAGTGACCGTTGTTAGCAATCTTACTAAACTTATGAAACATTACCATCCGTAATGAAAACGACTCGTATCTTGAATACTCTAATTAAATTGGGCATAATAAAATAGGTAACTGTTCTTCGCAGATATTCATTCTACCTGATAACAGCTACTCTGTGTTCCACCAGTGAAACTATATCAGGTCGGTAGATTGGCACAATGACCCAACACCCCAGCGACAGGACAGCGACGCACCTACAACATCTATAATGTATATAGACCACGCTCTTACCATCAGCTGTCTACTTGTTCTCTCTAATCACATCTAGCCTATCACAAAATAATAATATACTTAATGAGATAGATATTATGTGTGCGGCTTTGCTTGCATGACAGTTAATATATAGAAAATTAATAAGGACTTTCATACAAACTTTCAACCCCTATTTTACCCCCTTGGGGTAGAATTTCCAGAAACTCTTAAATTCGTATCTACACATTTTTGATGAGTATCCCGAAAACAAAATTTCATGGTTCTAACTTAAAACATGACGGTCTTCCATACTAAATTTCAATCCCTATTTTACTCCTTAGGGGTAGAACTTTTTTTGCTCGGCGATGGCGCATTAGTCAGTCAGGACATGCTATTTTATAAGAATAGATAAAAATATATTTACGTAAATATCATGCAAATAATTTTCAATGAAACTACTCGGGAAAAATGAAAGACTTCTTCTCAAAGGAAAATGAATAAATTCAAGACTCTTAAATCTTTTTATTCCTTTTCGAATCGAATATTTATGGGGTACATTTACAATGATTTTGTCAATATGAAACTCTTTTGTATGCTTCACGATAGCGATTTTAATGTGAAGTTGAATAGGATCTTGGTCATAAAAAGTTTAGAATAACCTTACGTAATATAATAATTCATTAGGATCATGGACTTTTATTATGATATTAAAAGGTAAACAAGCAGACAAATTTCGTGATGGTAAGAAATTCAAGCCGCCTGGAGACATCAAATGTGGTAATGGTGCGTTGTCAACCGCACGTGGCGTTAGGCCACGAGCAAAAGTAAATTTACATCACGTCATGACGTTATGGCGGCAGGAATAGGTGGTGGTACACATCCGGGTGAGTCGCGAAACTCTACCACCGAATTAAATGTCACGGTGCTAGTGACAGTGTGCCTATGCTCGGCTTTTAGGAGCTGTCTGTCAGGAAGGTCTATGGAATTCCAAATTATAACTGTGCTTAAAGATTATTCACTCAACACTTGTGTTCCGGTTTGAAAAGTAAGGTAACCGGTAAACTTACTTTTGCTCGAGGCCTAACATCCTGGCCTCAGGTTGGCAACGCACCATTACCACCTTTGGTGTCTCTAGGCGGCGGGAATTTCTTAACATCAGGAAATCCGTCTGCTTGTTTGCATTCCCATATCATAAAAAAACTTGCATATTAAACAAAAACCCCATATTTGCGAAATGCAGTGCTGAGTAAACTGATTAAAATTCTTTTGCAGCTCACTGCGGAACGACGCCATTAGGCAAGGATGATTACTATTGTAATGAAGACTTAGTGAAGCAGTTAGTATTTGATGCGAAGTTATCCACGCCATACTTCAGGAGCTGGAGAGCAAGTGCTGAGGAGAGACGTTTAGCCCGGAAATATAACGTCAGTGTTCGTTTTATCGCCACTTCCAGTGGTATGACAAGATGGCATTACATCTTTGATGATGCGAAGAATGAGCGGGTTGATGAAATTGGTAATCGAGAGAAAGATTATCCAGGGAAGTAAGTATATTATTAAAGTAACCGCTGTTTCTTCTGTATGCTTTATAGTTTTAATTTTTGTGTTTGGCCAGAAGCGTGCACGTCGCGATCCCTGCCAGTCCATTGGACTGCAATTCTGGCCCGAAAAAGTACCGCAGAGCGGGTTAGGGCGTTCCCTGGAGGCGATGCGTACCGATCCACCCTCGTTGGTACGAAAAGAGGCAGAAGCGGCGATGGGGGCCAACACCCATCACGCCAGGCCCGTGCAGGCGAATTGAGGAGTGGAGAGTGTCAAATAGGCACGTGGAATGTGATAGGGGGAATGGAAGCGAAGATAAATGAATTGATTGATGTAACGGATGAGAGATGCCTGGATTTACTGTGTGCAACGGAGACTAAGCGAAAGGGTAGTGATACTTTTGATCTCCCCGAAGGCAGATTTGCTCTCTGGTCTGGTTTATCACAGGGCGATCACGCCAGCGCAAGGGTAGGTATCATTTTATCGTCTCGCTTAGCCTCAGGCTCAGGCCTCAAGAGTATGGTATGGTTGGTCCGAGACTGCTCTGGGTCCGTATTAAGCTAGGAGTCACGCGATTTTTTTTTGTTAGCAACCTATGCTCCGGTCAACTCGTCGTCGACTCATGACCTGGAAAAGTTTTGGGATTCTGTAAGGGATGTTCTGGATATGGTTGAAGGAAATGAAAAAGTGATTATGTGTGGTGACTTGAATGGTTGGGTGGAGACACGACAGGACGGTTACGAGGCCGTTCTTGGACCCCATGGTGATAAGAGAGTGAATGATGCTGGTAAGTATATTGTAGATTTATGTAGGGAAAGAAATCTTCTTGTGTCTTACACAATGTTACAGCATAAGGACATACATACGTTCACAAGGTGAAGGAATGATCAAATGAGTATGATAGATTTGATTTTGGTTGATAGTCGTC
>NJDD01007920.1:41059-71202 GCA_002245505.1 Calephelis nemesis | reverse complement strand
CTTACCCAACGTTATTGTATGAAAGCGAGAGTTGGGTATGTCAAAAAGATCATGAAAGTAGGATAAATGCGGTCGAAATGAGAGCACTACGGAAAATCTGTGGTGTAACGCTCACTGACCGCATTCTCAACAGTGAGATCCGAGAAAAAGTGGGATTGAAAGAAAGTGTCGTTGTTAAAATGCGAAAGAGCATGCTCCGCTGGTTTGGTCATGTGGAAAGAATGACAGATGAAAGATTGACAAAGCAGATATACAATGCAAATGTGGATGGATGTAGGTACCCGGGGAGACCAAGGCTGACATTTCACGATCAGATCAATCGGATATTATCCGAGGGTGGTGTCAAGAGTCTCCGAAACCGGCGTGTTTGTATGAAAAGGGTAATGAATGTGAAGGAAGCAAGACAGGTTTGTCAGGATCGTGAGGTCTGGCACTCGAAACTCTCTGCCTACCCCGTAAGGGACTTGGTGTGAAGATATGTATGTATATATTTTCGTGTATAATTGAATTATATTTGAACTACTAGCTGACCCAGCAAACTTCGTATCGCTTGACATTAAGGCTTCGACAGTAGCGCTGTGTGCCGGACCCAATGTAAAACATTCCAAAATCAACGACTATTTACAAATCGAAAAATAATTAAAAAAGCAGTTTCCAGAAAAGCAAATTGTGAATCTAAACCATTCTGGAATCCCCTTGAACACACACAAAAAAATTCATCAAAATCGCTCCAGTCGTTTAGGAGTTCAGTGACAAACACACGAACATAAGAATTATATATAGTAAGATATTGTTATAATTGAAATATCGAAGAAAGAATCAATCAACTGTTTTAAAACTTCCCGCCTTAAAAATCACTTTTTGGATTAACCAAAAACATACTTAAGCATACTGGAATGTGACGTCACCCTATTATGGATGAAACAATACGAGTAAATCCAAGTAGGTAATCGATACTTTTCTCCGATACCAAGTACATTTTAGTATCGATACTTTAAAATTAAGTATCGAGTAGGTATCGATTAAAAGTACTCATATCAGTAAATTTTATTGTATAAGAAAATTAAAATAATGGATGTTTATCTTTTAATATTCAAAAAAAGTTTCTCTCAAATTGAAGTTTCTGAATGTATTCTAGGCTTAGTTTTGTGTAGTTAGCAACCTTGTAAGTTGACAAGCTAGTTTGTCTATGCCTGAAAAAAGTTTAACCGGAAGACATTTGCAAATGTTGATTTTCTTGAGCAGCACCACGAAAACGGACTTTTTTCATAAATTATTTTGAAGGTGACGTGTTGTACTAGCGCTTTCCCGCAACACTCATGGTCGGGTATAACTCATAAATTATCATTTCATTTTAGATTTTCCAGAATTCTTTATTCTTTATTTCTATAAAGATTACCAATACTTGTTACGGTTTTCACTCAAAATTTTCCACAAACGATACGATACTTGTAAGTATCGTATCGTTTTTGGACGACACCCCAGTGGTATCGTTTCATCCCTACACCCTAGGGGAAATTCTCTATGCATCACAAGAATTTTGTTCGTAACATAGCTATTTTAAAAGTTTCGTTAACAGAAGTAGTTGAATAACAAAAGTTGCTTTAAATTGCATAGTTTGTTCATTGGTTTAATTTTTTTGCATAATTTTTTTTTAAATTGCATAGTTTGTTCATTGGTTTGTTCATTATTTATAATTAATTTTTAATACATTTTGAAAGTAGGTATATTATAGTTCTAATATATAATAATCCAATATAATAATTCCATTTTTTAATATTGATCTGTACTTTATGCACAAGACTATTATATGTAATTCAAATCAATACAATATATATGTGTACATCGATTTTCCTTTTACTATTATTTCCTTTGTTAAACTTACAACTTTTTCGAGAACAGCTAAACTTCTTCACAATGTTGTACTGTAATTTCTATTAACTGAGAAACTATGATATACGATCCGCTATATTGGATTTGAAATGACATCACACTGTTTTTCGAGTTGTTCTCAAAAAACCCTTTCATTTGATACCCATAATGTAGAAGTGCATTAAAAAATAACTGTTTCACCTTCTTGGGTGGTCCGCCATATTAGATTTGGAATGACGTCACTGCTTCAAGATATCTGCTTCAAAATTGAGTTTAAAGATTCCACCCAAACAAACATATATATACCTATTACATATTAATTAAAAGCTTTTAATAAAATAATATTTTTTTATAAATAAATATCCCTAGACAACAATTTACAGGAATTGTACCTAACCCCAAAGTAAGCAAATTATATGCTTGTGTTAGGTATTGGTGTTAGTCAACGATTCTAATACATAAAAGTACTTAAATAGATACCAGAATATACAGTAAAATCCCGATTATCCGAATCAATTAAAACCAATGGTAATTCGGATAATCGAAAATCCTGATAATCGATTTCATAGTCAAATCAAACTATATTTGACATTTAAATGTTACATTATGTAATGAGTTTGACATATGTATATATTTTGAGAGAGAACATTTATTTGAAAATCAGCCCGTGTATGCTTTTCATTTAAACGATATAAAATAATTATATATCTCTGTGGTTCAAATATAATGACTGACGTTTTAATATGTACCAATGTTATTTACAATTTTAATTGAATAAAACTTGGTAATGATCTTTGACGCAATTAGGTTTATCATCATGTCTTAGGTTTTTCATGACATTACGTTGCAAGCTGCCGCCACATTCTTTCTCAAGCGCACAAGTAAATTTTGTTAAAGAAGCAGAATTTGTTTGATGTCTGATATCTTAGATACTCCTACACCATATACTGTCAGATTCACCGTTTTTATACCCTTGATTATCTTCATTTTGTCTCCAAGAGACAACACTACTAATTTACGCTTAGACATTTTACATTTCCAACGCAAGATGTTAACAAAAATAAAAGATAAACTATAAAATAAACGTTATAAGAAAATGAGACAATAACAAACATAATCATGCAAACATATGAGAGCGGGTGTAAACATTCGGAAGCGCGCTTAAACTTATTACGTGTCTAGTGATGCGATTTGAATTTTTTCAAGCAGGAGCTAGAGCCGTGGCGTGAGTCCGGATAATCGGATGTTCGGATAATCGGGATTCGGGTAACCGGGATTCTACTGTATTAAAATTTAATAAACACCCAGACTCAGAAATGCAGACATCAAATGTTTATCACACAAATGCAGGCCCCCGTCGGGAATCGATCCCGAGCACTCGATCAACGAGGCGGTCACAAAGTTTAAAATGTTACACAAAACAGATTGAAATAAACAGTAACTAGTATCGGGTAAAGCACAAATTACAGGGTGTACCCAAACTTTGTCAGGCTTTGTAAAAAGCTTTCGTCGCCTTAAAAACTTTTAAAAGATCTTCGTCACAAAGTTTAGCGAAACTTAAGAGCCTTGTGTCATCAAACTATGCTGATATTTAAGAATCTCGAGAACTTCCATTTCATACTATCTACCTTATTAAGGTTTCGAAAACAATATTAAAAAAAGGGTGCCTGCACTTATGTATGCGCGTGAGAAGTTATACCTACCTACTTGAAAAAATAAAAAAAACCTGTAACGAAAAATATGTAAATCGCACTTGTATATAACTTGCATTCGTAATAGTGAGATCCGAGAAAGAGTGGGATTGAAAGAAAGCGTTTGTGTTAAAATGCGAAATGTTCCGCTGGTTCGGTCATGTGGAAAGAATGACAGATGAAAGATTGACAAAGCAGATATACAATGCGAATGTGGATGGATGTAGGTACCCGGGGAAACCAAGGCTGACATTTCACGATCAGATCAATCGGATATTATCCGAGGGTGGTGTCAAGAGTCGCCGAAACCGGCTTGTTTGTTTGAAAAGGACAATGAAGCTAAACTGGTTTGTCAGGATTATGAAGTCTGGCACTCGAGCATTTTCTACCAGTTTACCCTGGGTAATGGTGACAAAAACACACATGGGGTAGTGCACAAAAATTTGACAACAGTAAAAACACATTTTACAACAACACAAAAATAATTACTGTAATTAAAACAGTTTAGATCCCAAATTTACAAAATAAACTAAAATAGAATACAATAGGAATGACAATAATAGGTCTACATTAATACATGTATATGGTGTGATACTATATAAATACAACAAAGATTTTATAACAATGTACGTGTACAGACAATATACAGCAAGATTTTTTTATCACCATCCAAATTTTTTCTAGGCATAAACTAAGTCCATTTATGAAAAAAAAAGGTATCTAGCAGGTAGCTATCTAGCATGTCAGAGCACTCAGCGCGTAGGTTGCGGTACTTTGTAGATCTTAATATTTTAGTATTGAGGGATACTAAAAGAATAAAACACGTATTTGATTATTTTCACTTAAGATCAACATATTAAAATTTGGATGGTGATTAAAAAGTCAGGGTGTATATTACATAATTTATAATAAAAATAAAATAGACTAAAGATAGGACTAACACTATAGTAATATATACTTTAACGCAGAAACATAATATATAGAATATTTAATTATACAACTAAAAGCCAAATATCAGAATTTTAGGTTTTTAAGAAATGGCTATAAACACGTTTGTGTTCTGAGTGTCTCTTACACTCAGAAAAGCCGCTTGCATAATCCAATTTTCGCTCTCATCTATACATACAGGGTTACATTTAAAAAACCAGCCAAATTTTGAAAGAGGGTTAAGAATCAATAACACTTTCAATTTTTGAAGTTGCAAATTAAAAATATATATAAATTATAATTATTATTCGACGCAAAATACAAACTGTATAGTTTCAATGTAAATAAAGCATTCAATTGTTTTTCACCGACCGCAATCGTATGCGCAAGCTGCTGACGTCATGACTCGTACTAGGTACCTACGACGTAGCATGACAACAAGCGAAGTATTAACACGGACTTTTGTAACGAATGTTTATTACAATTACACTAGGGTAGAAGCCTTTAAAAATAATAAAAAGTGAAATAAAATAGTAGTAGGATGAAACCCATTAGAAAAGGAGGAGAATATGATCAAAATGAAAGGAAAATAAATTACGGTCGATCCGAGTTCGGGAAGTGGGAGGGGGGGGGTTTAAGTGTAAAAAATGGTTTATCTTGATTTCTGGCAAAACTAAAAGTCCTATCGAAAAAAGTCACATGGCAAAGTTGTAGGTAATAAAAAGATCTAAAACTTTTGTATCAACACGTTTTTCACATAACCTCAAAATTTATGTGAAAAATTCAAAAAACCAAGTTTTTGGTTTTTTATTTTTATCTTTTACAAAAATTTCTTTTTTTTAACGAAATTAAGTGAAAACTTACCTTTTTATGTAATAAATACGCTGTAATTTATTTGATTAAAAATGTTTAGTTTTTCACCTTATTTTGAATTAATACCGAAAAAACACCCTAATTTTCAATCGAAAACTCACCCGTCAAAATATCAACTTTTTTCAAAAAGTTGGTATGTTTTCTGTTCGTTGAAATCTCTACTTTTCGATGGTGAAAAAATAAATAAATGTTACTATAGTAAATCTTCACAGAAAATGCAAAAAATCGAAAAAAACTCGAATTCGAAATTTTTTTTTATATTTATACAAAAATTTGAGCTATTTATCAAAATTAAAACTTTAATTACTCGAAAAACATTAGATTACATGTTACATTGATAAAAAAATTGCAAATAAGAATATACTACTCTAATTAACAAACAAATAAGTTAATAAAATTAATATTTAATAATAAAATTAATATTTACAATATTTGGAGAAAGTTGTCGAATATTCTTTAAATTATATGCGTAGATGTCTATTTATAACTATTTTAAGAAAAATTATATACCTGAGTGACCTACGAAAAATAGTAGCCCATCAAAAGGTATTTCATGGAGAAGTGGGGAAGGGGCTAGGCGAGTTCGGGTCTTACTACATACATACCTACTATTTCGTAGCAGCTGTTACAACCGTTAGCCTAACCAGTATTCGAAATACAGTACATTAAATGACTTGAATATGCCAGTAAATGTAACTAATTTGAACATAGAAATTTTAATTTTACTATGAAATACTTTTATATTCAGTTCCTAATAACAAACAGTATGAGTGGTTCAAAATATTTGCATGCCAACTTTTTGGTAAAATAGGATTAAGAACTTGTTTTATTGTTACTTGTTTTATTAGATTACCCTATTTGAGCAAATAAATGTTATTATTATTATTATTATACAACATCGTTTATAAAAATACACGTGCACGCTGAGTTTCTTGAAGATAATTGTGACAAGTTTACTTAAAAAAAAAACTTTTCGAATCTGCATAGGAATAATAATAATAATTATTATAATTGTTTATTTGCCAAAAATGTTTTACTAACAGTTATGAATCATAAGATTAATGTGTTAAAAATATTGTAATGAATAACGTAATCATAATAAAGCATCTACATTTAATTGTACGATTCACATTTATCTTTTTATATAATGAGATTTTCTTTGACATAAATGTAATTAGCATTGAATAAATCAACTTTTTAATTGAAACAAATTGCAGCAATCGCATTTTTGAAATGAAATTATTTATGATAATTAAAAAAAAATCGAATTCGAGTTTTTTTCGATTTTTTGCATTTACTGTGAAGATTTACTATAGTAACATTTTTTTTCACAATCGAAAAGTAGAGATTTCAACGAACAGAAAACATACCAACTTTTTGAAAAAAGCTGATATTTTGACGGGTGAGTTTTCGATTGAAAATTAGGGTGTTTTTCGGTATTAATTCGAAATAAGGTAAAAAAAATAAATATTTTAATCAAATAAATTACAGCGTATTTGGGACATAAAAAGGTAAGTTTTCACTTAATTTCGTTAAAAAAAAGAAATTTTTGTAAAAGATAAAAATAAAAAACCAAAAACTTGGTTTTTTGAATTTTTCACATAAATTTTGAGGTTATGTGAAAAACGTGTTAATACAAAAGTTTTAGATCTTTTTATTACCTACAACTTTGCCATGTGACTTTTTTCGATAGGACTTTTAGTTTTGCCGGAAATCAAGATAAACCATTTTTTACCCTTAACCCCCCCCCCCTCCCACTTCCCGAACTCGGATCGACCGTAATTTATTTTTCCTTTTATTTTGATCATATTCTCCTCCTTTTCTAATGGGTTTCATCCTACTACTATTTTATTTGGTTTTCAAAATTATCGACCCTGGTCTAAATTGGGCAATAATATTGAAAATGCATCACTGTACGAGTTAATCCCTTATATTAAAATGTGGCCGACCCTTTGAGAGTAACCCTGTATAAAAATGAATCCACTTTTCGCGTAGTCACCGCACAATTTTGCTCATTTTTTTTGTACATACATACATGTCTTCACGCCAAGTCCCTTACGGGGTAGGCAGAGAGTATCAAGTGCCAGACCTCACAAGCACATGGCTCTCTTTAATGGTAAGAGATCTTACATAAAAAAAAAACAAAAAAAAAGAGTAACAATAATTTTCTTATTTACTATTATAACTTTTCAAGTAGTAATCGAAAATTAAATTGTTTTCACATTTGAATGCCGAAAAAAAACGTTTTTAAATAGTGACAATTTTACAGGGTTTTCGGGGACTATTATTACAACGCAATCGAAGAAACCTGGTACAAAGCAGCTGTGCTTCAGCACATGATAGACAAAGATTCTCTAGTAATAGCCACGGCTCTGCCAGTCCTCGACGACTCAATAGTCTCGCGACCGTCCATCGAGAACGAAGACGGTGACATCACCGTGACATCCAGCTACGCCATATTCTACAAGGACGGAAACTCCGAAACACCAGCCGCTGTTGTAGGATTCCAGTTCTTGTATTCTAATTTATACAATGTATTTTCGACCATCACTCAAAATAGCAAGGTAAGTAATATTTTACAAATTACTTTCAAAGATCTTGTAAAAGTTTTAATGAATGTTACAAGCAATCACAAAAGCCTACGTTGCTGAGTAATTTTCAGAAGCGTTAACAATAATGTAAAATAATTAAATAATGAAACAACCTTACCTGTTGCAGTTCAATCTTAACTATGCGGTGTTCTTCTAAACTGTAAAGGCAGCGCTGATTGTGTCAAATTTAAAATATTATGTTTTTTGGAAGAAAAAGCAAACAAGCAAGCGGTTCACATGTTAATCTTTATATCTACTATTTAATTATATATTATATATACAATATGATAGAAAATAAATAATTCGCACTATCAAGATTTTTGGTAAAAATATTATATTTGTAATTTAATAGCATTTTATATATATAAGTAAGTAAGTTTTATATAAGTACCTATAACAAAAGAAACTTTTTTTGCATTAAACTAAGTTTTTAACAATTAAATATGTGATAAGATTTTATTTTTTAAGAGCATCAAGCACCAAGCAGTAGACTTGAGAAGTATAATTGTTTAAGACGTATCAAAGTAAAACTAAGCACGGAAGGATAATGTTAGTTTAGAGTTCCTACGGCCACATTCCGGTTCTACCATCATTTCACATCTAGTCATAATTTTTTTGCATTGTCTTCCGATTTACACACTCATAAAAATTACAACTCAATCGGTAATCGGTCGGTTCCATCCGCACAAACATACAGCACTACTATTTAAATTATGCACTTCGGCTATACAGTTTTTATTCTTTTTACACTTTATACTTTTATTTTTAAATTGGCTGATCTAATCTAAATTTAAGCAAAATGATTAATTTAAAGTAATAACAACTCTATATAGATATATCTTTAAAATACATTCGGATTTCCGAAGCTTGACGAAAATAGCCGAAGCGTATAATTTAAATAGTACTACTATACGTACATTGCAAGTTAAAAAAAGCTTGTAATAAATCACACAGTTTTTAACGACATTCAATTCAATTCAATGTCTTTATTTCGTAGATACATTCGTTACACTTGAAATACGTCAACAGTTAAAATACATTATAATAATTTTTCACAAGCACATACAATACCTACTTAAAAAAATATTACAACCTTTAAAAACACCTTCATCAAACATTGCAAAAAAAACAAATACATAAGCAAATCCTGTCTCAACAGCACCCTAATGTATGACAATAATATAAGCAAAACATGCAGGTAGTTAAAGAATAATAATAGATGAGTTAGACCAGGTTATGGTTTTTCCCTAAAAACAGGGAATACAATTTAATAAAGTAAGAAACAACATAATAACATAATTTTTGTCACAGGATTTGACATGTCACGAAGATGGTAACTACGACTGTTACGTAATCGACAGTTCAGGATATATAGTTGTGGGGATGGAGAAGTCTGAAGTGGGACAGTTCTTCGGAGTCATCGAGCCCAGGGTACTACAGTCGTTGGTGGAAAAGAGGATATTCGAACACGTGGAAGTTTTTAACTACCAAGCTTTGTGCCCAGTCTCCACTTTGAAAGAACAAAGCAGTGCTATGAGATTTGCTACGGTATGAGAAACCATAACAATTTTAATAACATATTTTTATTGTTTACTCTACATATTGATATACAATATAAATTAAAATTAAAAATTTAATAATCCCGACAAATACTGGATGTAAAAAAACCTACTCCAGTTAACCCTTAAGTGTTTAGGCAAATACAGGTTTATAAAAAGTTACGTTGTTAACCTGAAATTTGAAAACCCTTAATGAAAATAGAAAGACATCATAAAAGTGTACCTGAAGTCTGCTTATTCACTTGGAAATGAAGGAATAGATTCTCGTCAAGTCTCTTACGTGGTAGGCAGAGAATATCGACTGCCAAATCTCATGATCCTGGCAGACCTGTCTTCCTTCACATTTATTACCCGTTCAAGCACATTTACACATAATTCAGATTTATTGTAATAATTTAGTTATTTAGAAATATGAAACACCATTATTAAGAATGCACATTTTTAAAATCGGATATTTTTTCAGCCTTTCACCATTGTAGGGAATTTTATAAACTGGATATTAACGGAGGCGTTTTTCATCATGCTGGATGTTTTTAAATGGAATCGGTATAGTTCAGCAGCCTACATAGATGATGATTTAGACGGCTATGGTAAGATTTTTTATACTATTTCAACAATTTTCACTATATTTAGTGGACAGGTAAGTTATATGATAGAATAATGTATGTTTGCAAAGATTATTAACTTAATATTTGTTTTGGTATGTTAGTTTAATCCTCAAAAATCTAGAAAAATAAGAAAGTCAGGTAACCCAGCCTTTTTATACGTTTATTGTTTAAATTAAAAGTAAAAGTATAAAGTATCTTCATGCCCATATCCTCGAAGAGGTAGGCAGAGGCACAACCAGGGCGCCCACGACTAGCCGAAGGTGTCCCACAATGTGATAGGTGGCAAGCCTATCGCCAACCGGGCACCACCGGGTTTATATTCAAACCAATTTTCATCGGAATATTTTAGATTTTCTTTTAAGAAATGAGAGGAATACACTTTCGAAATAGTCTACATTTTTAAAGACAAATGGTTTTAGGAACCCCAGTGTAATTTTTATAATTATTACGTGCCTTGCATGTGTAGGTTTGATGAAAAAACGTATAGTTTCAGTACAAACAGAATGCCAGATTCTAATTTATTTTTATTTTTGAATAAATTAAAGCAGTTATGGAATACGCTTTCCTACTAAATTTCAACAGGGTAAACCTAACAATTGTGGCCGTGGAACACCTATGGATTAAAATGATCCTATGTGTTATATGTGTGTGCCAAATTTCATAAAAATCGATTTAGCGGTTTTTGTTCTGAAGAGTTTGCTTCCTTGCTTGAAAGTGCTAATTTTAGGAACTACAGTTTAGATTTTAAAAAATATTTCAATGTTAGATAACCCATTTATCGAGGAAGGCTATATCATCTCCTTCTATATCATTACGCTAATCGGGGGATTTTCTTATTGAGAACTTCTGCTGCTTGCGATGCGTAAACAGTCAAAGTTTTGCAAAAATCATGTATGACAGAATTTTTCCCCTTTAACAGTTCTAAAAAATCCTGAATGAATTATTATTGTCAATGAATTGATGGAGGTCCCGCGTTCGATCCCCGGGTCATGCAACAAAAATAAGGGAAATGTGTTTTCAATTTCCTAATTAAAATGTTGCCCGGGATTGGATACTTGCCCGGTTTATTGCCCGTAGGATTGCCACCTATCTCATTTTGGGACTTGGTGTTTCCGACTAGTCGCGGAAGCCCTGGTTGTACCTCTACCTAAATATTCGGATATGTGGGAGTGAAATACATTATTTTTACTCTATGAAGAAGAATGACGACGATTTCCCCAGTGTTGGTCCGGGCTCCTTTGCAGAATAGACCATCCGCCTTTCCTGCCAGGCAGCTCGTAAAAGGCGAGCATAGGCTTATCATCACTAACACCGTGACATCTGACTAAGTGGTAGAGTTTCGCAGCGACTCGCGTGGATTGGTACCATCACCTTACCTATTCCTGCCGCCATAACGTCATGACGTGTTCCGGTTCGGAGGGTAAGGTAGCCGGTAAAATTACTTTTGCTCGAGGCCTAACATCCTGACCTCAGGTTGGCAACGCACCATTACCATCTTTGGTGTCTCTAGGCGGCGTGAATTTCTTACCATCAGGAAATCGGTCTGCTTGTTTGTCTTCCTATAACATAAAAAAAAAAGATTTCGATAGAATATTTATCTCAATTCCCGAGATATTGAAAATGTTATTGCAAGATAAAGCTCGACGGAAATCTTTTGTATCACATCTTTGTACTCACTTCGCTTACAAAGTATATTTTATGACTTGTGGATAGATTTTATAACGGAACATTTTATCTTCACAAAAATATTATTAAAAGAATGCGGCCACTCTACGTTTTCTTTTGCTATCATAAAAATGTAATAATATAGATGAGTAATACCTCATATTATAAAAGGGAAAAGATCAGTAGTTTTAGTGGTTGATTTCTTGAATGTAATTTATTCTTGAACATTTAGGGTAAGGTAGGGTAGGGTAGGATAGATTGATTTGAAACTGCTTTATGTATCTTTATCTTCTCATATATATATATATAGTTCCCGTCGGCCGTGTCACAATGTTAGTTACCGTACTCCTCCGGAACGACTTAACCGATTCTCATGAAATTTTGTGAGCAAATTGTGTAGGTCTGAGCATCTGTTAACATCTATTTTTTGTAACCCGATGTGATGAGGGTGAATCACAGCAAAAAAATAGCTGTAAAAGGGTCAGCTAGTAAAAGAAAGTCGTATTAGTTACACTATTTACAACTCAAGTACGGCTGAACTGATTTCGCAAAAAAATATTTATTTTAATGACATGAAGTCGGACATAGGATACGTTTTATCCCTTTCTTTATCCCATCCAAACAGAACGGGTGAAACGAAATTCGTGGGAGCACTCAGTATCTCCTAAAACAAAAATACGTGTGGCACTCGGGGACTGCCGCGGTAAATTAACTAATCCTGAAGTAATTAAAGTATTTTACAACCAAAACGCTTACGTATTCGTTCGATTTCGGAGCATCCCGTCTCGATCCTCGCACACAAACACGTCGCACACGAACCTAAGGCTGCCGAACTGAATCGACGTCAGACGATGTGTTTTTCGCTTGCCGCGCACTAAACCCGCGATAACAGCTAGTTTAAAAACAAAATATTTTATTTATTTTAGCCCAAAAACAATGTATCAATACACCAAAAGCTTTGATTCTATTGTGCCATTCCATGCAATCGCATAGAGACGTGCAACACAATTAACTAAGTGAGGTTCGATGTCAGTATTTCGATAGATGTGTGCAATAGTGTGGTACCTATTCATCGGCGAAGTAAAAATAATTAAATATTTTTAAATGAAGAAACACTTGTACTGTTTTACGTATCACTTATAATTTATTATTTTATTAATAGCCTACCTAGCCTGTCACAAGGTTTCGTTTCCGACAACATCATTAGGGCTAGAACTTAAACTACTAACTACTTGGTTTAGTTTTACCAAGTGCTGATGATGGAAAATATCAAATGTAATGATCGGGCATCGATGCCACTGCGGCATTCCTTTTAGAATTACCCTATATTTTAGTCATATCTTTAAATGAAGAAACTCTTGTACTGTTTTACGTACCTATTTTATTGTAATTTATCGACTAAGTAGTAGTTCTAGCCCTGATGATGTTGTCATAAGCGAAACCGGTAGGCTATTTATAAAATAATAAAGTATAAGTGATACGTAAAACAGTACAAGTGTTTCATCATTAAAAGATATGAATATTTGAAAGTTTTATCAAGCACCGACGATGGAAAATATCAAATCTATATTTAAGTGTTTTGATGTAAGGAAACAGTAATTTAACAGCATTACTAGCTGACCCAACAGACGTTGTTCTGCTACTTTTTTAATGTGATTTTAGTAAAAAAATTGGACTGAGTCACCCTTATCACTTAAGGGTATGATAAACAGATAATAGCCGATTCTCAGACCTACTAAATATGCATATAAAATTTGGTGAAAATCGGTAAATCCGTTTCGGAGTAGTAGGGTAACTAACATTGTTACACTAGAATTTTATAAGATTTTTAATATATAGGTACTTTTGTTTAATATTTACCTAGAGAATGTTTGTATGTTTTTTTGGTTTGGAAAGCGACAAGATGGATTTTCTTTTTAATGATTTTAAGATATACCTACAATATATCCGCCCAACGGGGACGCACTGACGTTTGTCAGGATCGTGAGGTCTGACACTAGATACTCTCTGCCTACCCCGTAAGGGACTTGACGTGAAGTATGTTATAGTGGCAGAAATAATACAC
Organism: Calephelis nemesis; assembly: GCA_002245505.1. NCBI lineage: Eukaryota > Metazoa > Arthropoda > Insecta > Lepidoptera > Riodinidae > Calephelis > Calephelis nemesis. The sequence continues at coordinate 57,351 of NJDD01007920.1, read as the reverse complement.
GCCGTTTTACCAATTTAGAATGGAATAGAAAATATTTTTATCCACATTCACCTTACAAGAGGTGCTTGTGACGAGTCTATATTTTAATACTAAAAACTACCACCGGATCGGAACGCGGCCACATACTGAGAAGATGCGGCAAAAAACTTAGCGGGCTTGTCTTTCTTTTATTCTATACAAAATTTATTAGTATTACATGACACATCATTACTAGTAAGAGATTGATATGAGGAGCAATCAGTCCCAAGCACTCTTATCCGATAGGTAGTTTACGGTAGACAGGGATAAATTAATTTATTCTAAAAATTGTTTGTATTAATAAATAATCATGTACCTAATCAATACAATAAACAGTGTGTAAAAAGTAGGTAAATAATTAAACTAATTGATTAATATCTAACTATTAAAATATTTGCACACCATAAGTTGGTAGAATATGTAAAAACACCTAAATAATTTTGTAACATCTTTGTAACACTCAACTTGTTTGGAAACGGTGGTAGTTTACGGTAGGCAGGGCTAAATTTATTATTTAAATTTATTTGTAAGTTATAACTCAAATAGTAATAAGAATAAAACTGTTTGTTTGTGTGAATATTAAAACATTGTGTATATAATTTTGCACACCACAATGTGGTAGAATATGTTGGAAAGAATAAAAAAAATTGTAACAACTTCAACACGCATATTCCGCAAATAATATATTTTCTTTCTTTCTTTCTCATATTCCGCAAATAAATATTTTTTCTTTTCTTTTCTTTCTAGATATTCAGCAATGATAAAGTAACACTTTTCACACAATTTCACTTTAACACATTTTTTTTAAAGTGGCAAGTTTTTTATATAATCTTTTAATGACTCGGCTTTAAATTTAAATTACATACATGCATACATATTTTTACGCCCAGTCCGTTACGAGGTAGGCAGAGAGTATCGAGTGCCGGACCTCACGATTATGACAGGTTTGTCAGGATCTGATCTTGTTTGGCTTCCTTCACGTTCTTTTCTTTTTCACCCTCTTCATACAAACACGCCGGTTTCGGAGACTCTTGACACCACCCTCGGATAATATCTGATTGATCTGATCATGGAATGTCAACCTTGGTCTCCCCAGGTACCTACATCCGTCCACATTCGCATTGAATATCTGCTTTGTCAATCTTTCATCTGTCATTCTTTCCACATGACCGAACCAGCGCAACATGCCCTTTCGAATTTTAACACCAACATTTTCTTTCAATTCTACTCTTTCTCGGATCTCACTGTTACGATATTAACTGTCAAATTTAAATTACAATTCTAAAAAAAGTATCTTCACGCCCATATCCCCGAAGAGGTCGGCAGAGGCACAACCAGGGTACCCACGACTAGCTGAAGACACTAAGTCCCACAATGTGATAGGTGGCAAACCTATCGCCAACCGGGCACATATCCAATCCCGAAGCCCGATCCGGGATTCGAACCCGGGACCTCATGCAGTCAAGTCAAACCCCCGGACCGCTAGACCACAGAGGCGACTACATAAATGAATCGCCTTTAAATTCAAATTACAATACTATTCATATCTATAAATATAAAACACCGTCACGGTAACCCTTTACGTAAACAAAGCCCTACCTGTCGACCCTAAACTCATTCTTAATTTAGAATTTTGCATTTGAAAGGTTTTATTTATATAAATTGCCACTTGAACAGATTATATGACGAACCTAAATATACACCTACACGTTTTTGTCATATACGTAATAGAAGTTGAATCGCCTGTTTTGGTCTGGGTTTCCTGTGTAGAAAAGACCATCTGGCTTCCTGTCAGTTTTTTTTAATGGTATTGGAAGGCAAACAAGCAGACGGATTTCCTGATGGTAAGAAATTCACGCCGCCTAGTGTAGGGATGGTGTCAAAAATGATAAATAATAACATGGCTGTCGAGTAAATACTGCTTTATTATATTAAGAGTACACATTAAGGCCCCATACTGACTAACAGCCAGAAGATGTAATATCGTGTAATATAGTGAATATGTTAAATCTGGTGTCGATATTTTCATATTTGAAGTAGACAGATTGGTTTTGCTTTCAAAAAAGGGTTAAGTTTTTGATTATTTTCTATCGAGTAAAGTAAAATGAATAGTGTTTTGGATAGTCTTATAAAGCATATTCATGTTAATCTTGTGAATTTTTGTCACCAAGATCCATGATTGCTTTGTATGAAAAAAACATTATACTGCTGACATATTTTAGCAAACATGGACCCTTAATATACTTTGTTGTACAGTCATACTCTAGATAGTAGGTACATGGTTATAGACAAATACTCAACCCCACACTAAAGACACGAAAGGTGGTAAAGGTGCGTTGCCAACTTGAAACTGGTTGCCTTTGGTTGACCTGTTCGTAAGAGGCAAGGGAAATTTAAATGGATCATTACCAAAAATACCACGTTATCTATTCCTGCCGTCATAATGACAGTGCCATGTTCAGCCCCGAGAGTAGGGTAGCCGATAGACTTAAGGCCCCATACTCATTCAGCCAGAAGAGCCAATCACCGCGCTCCCCCGTTCCATGATTACTATGATCAATGGCGCTCTAAAGTAAACGCCTTAAGCGACAAATCACTATTTTTGACACTATAAAAGTAATTTGAAAAAAAGTATAAAAACTGAAACACTTATCTTTTAGGTATAGTACTTATCTATGTTTACGTTAAATCTGTTGTCGATGTTTTCATATTTAAAGTAGACATTTTCGTATTGCTTTCAAAAAAGGGTTAACTTTTTTATTTTTTTCTATCGAGCAAAGTGAAATGAATCGTGTTTTGGAAACACTAGTCTAGTAAAGCATATACATGTTAATCTTGCGTATTTTTGTCAGCAAGATCCATGATTGCTTTGTATGAAAAAAACAGTAAACTGCTGACGTATTTTAGCGTATATGGCCCCTTAAATCCTCAGCCACAAGCCGGCAACACAACTACAACATCTGTGGTGTCTATAGACCATGATTATCTCTTACAGTCAGAGGAGCCGTGTGCTTGTTCGCTATCTTAACATACCTATATATCTTAATATATATAATTCTTGTGTTCGTGTGTTTGTCACTGAACTCCTTCTAGACGATTGGACCGATGTTGATGTAACTTTTTGCGTGTGTTCAAGGGAATCCGAGAATGGTTCAGACTTAAAATTTGATCTCCTGGATAATATTTTTTTAATTACATTTTTAATAAGTGGCTGTTGTTGATTTCGGAATGTTTCACATCGGATCCGACAGACTGCGCTACTGTCGAAGCATTAATGTCAGGCGATACGAAGTTTGCTGGGTCAGCTAGTATTTAATAAAAATTAATGCCACTTTTCGTTGTTATTTTATAACTCAAGAACGGACTCACCTGTCCAAACCAAATGTTTAAGCTTTGTTCGGACTATTTACCTATTAGATGGTTTATGTGAAGTTTGCATAAAATCAGTCTAGCGGTTCATTTATCACATTTTTGTAACAAATGAATTCAACAAATGGCGGATCATTTTGTTAATGGGTATTTTTCAGTCAAATTAAAACTTTTTTCAGTTGTCTTTTCTCTTTTTTTGTGTTATGTCATTCATGCGTACGAAGCAAAGCAAGCACTGGGCCGCTAGTAACACAATTAAGTATTTAACCCTCAAGTAAGCAAATCATATGGTTGTGACTATACTTGTACATTGTCTATCTTTTGAATGCGACTTCTTCCAGGACGCTTGAGTTAGAAGGCATTCTTAAATTTTGTTAGTTATAAAAATAAAATCGCTTTTGTAGTCTGGCGGGTCGGGCAACAAAAAATTAAACAATGTACATCTATATATATAAAAATCAATTGCTGTTCGTTAGTCTCGCTAAAACTCGAGAACGGCTGCACCGATTTCGCTAATTTTGGTTTTGAAATATTTGTTGAAGTCCAGGGAAGGTTTAAAAGATAAGAAAAAGCAAAAAACCTTGCGAGAAAACTAAGAAAAACAACATTTTACTTTTTCCCATACAAACTGAACGGGTGGAACGAAATTTGCCGGGACAGCTAGTTTTCTAATAAAAATAACTTCCTAATCCATAATCTAATTTTCTAATCCCGGGATTGGATATATGGCCGGTTGGCGATAGGCTTGCCAAGTATTACTTTTTGGGACTTTTTGTCTTCGGCTAGTCGTGGGAGCAGTGGTTGTGCCTCTGCTTACACTTTGGAAGCATGTGGATATGTATCCGATCACGGGTGACATTATTTTTATTAAAAATATACATTTTCTCATTTTTTTGATACAACACGGGATCTCAAGAAAACAAGTCCGACGCCGGACCGCTAGACCACAGAGACGAATCAGTCTTCAACTATATGCATTTCAAATTTCATTGAAATCGGTCTAGCGGTTTAGCCCTGAAAGCTAAACAGAGAAACAGGCTTATTTCACTTATAATATTTATATGGATTATTTAATTACAGTTGCTGATTACCCAGAAACCGACCCATACGATACCACCACAACCGCCATGCCCCCGACAAAGCAACAAAGCAATAAATCAAAAGACGACGAAGAACAGATAGTCTTCTCTTGCGACCACAGCATCACTCTGTACATATTAAATCAGTCCTATTTCCTACACTCAATGGGTTTATTCCCAGTGGTATATGAAGAGGAAGCTGGGGACTGTCATCCCCCGTACTGGAGTACGTTAATAACTAAGACCAACCTGCTGTTGGTTGTAGTGGAACGAGGACCCTGGCAGTATAAGGAACATTGCCAGAAGCCCCTGGACACGAAGCCAAGGCCGACCAGTGATTCTACGACGAGCCGAGAACCTTGCCATAAATTGGATTTGGGACGTCTACCGAGACGTAGACTTGAAGGATGTTTCACTTATCATGATAAGGTCAATTTCTTTCCTTTATTCACAGAAAATAAGAATTGACTGCCCCGTTGGTCAAGTGGCTAGCGTAAACGCCTAGCTGCATCGACCAACCGCGAGGCTCGGGTTCGATTCCCGACGGGGGCAGGCATTCGTGAACATTTAGATGTCTGCATTTCCGGGTCTGAGTGTTTATTAAATTTATTCTAGTATTAAGTATTTACATGTATTAGGGCCACTTGCACGTTCCTGGTTTAAGTCTTTAACATTGAGTTAACGTCTAACTCGGGTTAAATCACCTTATATTTGACAGTTTAACTCAGTGTCAAATGTAACCCGGGAATGTGCAAGTGGCCCTTAGAATCGTTGACTAACACCCATAACACAAGCATATAATTTGCTTACTTTGGGGTTAGATTCATTTTGTGTGACTTGGCCCGGGATATTTAATTATTTAATTGAAAACGGGTTTTAGATAAGAATTAAAGAGACTTAACTAAGAAGGATTTCATTCAACTTTCTTTCAGTATTCTTTTAGAATTAGCTCACATTAGATCCCTTAACAAAATGTCTGCAAACTTTCAAAACCTGAACAAATTGATCAAGTCCCAAAGGAAGCAATTATATGCTTGTGTTAGACTACGGTTCTAAAACGTAAATAAATAAAAATCTCTGGACAAGTTACACAAACCGAATCTAACCCCAAAGTAGGCAAATTATGTGCTTGTATCATGGGTGTCCGTTAACAATACTAATACATAGAAATACTTTAATAGTCACTAGAATAAATTTATTAAACATCCAAATTCGGAAATACAAACATCTAACTTTACAAAAATACAAAACTAATTTTACAAAAGAGAGCCATAAGGGCAATTTATAACCTAGGCCCAAGAGTTTCCCTGAAAGCAAAATTCAAAGAAATCAAAATTCTAACGGTAGCATCCCAGTACATCTTTGAAAACTTAATGTAAAATGTTCACAGAAATTCAAGTTCATTTAAAAGAAATTGTAATATACACTTTGTCAATACTAGGAATAAAAATAATCTTGCTGTGTATGTGTCTCGTCTCCACAGAGTAAGCAATTCTTTCATGGGCCTATGTATACAGTTCTACAATAAACTTCCCACTTATATGAAAGAACTTCCAATTAATAAATTTAAGAAATGTGTTAAATGTAAATTAAATCAAAAGGGTTATTATAACATTGCTGAATATTTAACAGATAAGACTGCTTGGGATTAATTGCTCCTCATGCCAATCTCTTATAAAATATAATGTATCATTACATAAATTATTGTTAATATATTTTAAAGTAAGAAAAAAAGACAAGCCCGCTGAGTTTCTTGCCTGATCTTCTCAGTGTGCGGCCGCGTTCCAATCCGGTGGTAGATTTATTGTTATATAGACCCGTCACAAGTGCCTCTTGTAGGTTTATGTGAAATAAAGATGATTTATTATTATTATTATTATAACTGCTTATCGCATAAACGTCTGCCGCTTCAGAAATCGAACTCGAGAATAATACTTAGTAACGTTAGACGAGTACGCTAACCCAATCCACGAGTCTTCTTTTTGCTCGTTCGCGCATCATAGAAAATATCCATAACTTGTTTTACCTTGTTAATTTTTTATCGATATATTAAGGGTTATATGAGAAGTCTTACCACTATTTCATAGAAATGTATTTTTTTTGTTTACTATGTTGGTAAAAGCAGCTTTCCTGATCGTAAAAGCAAAACAACCGTCGGTAATAGACGACGAAAATCCTACTAGTACATTGTCTAGCCTCAGGTCATTTGTGCACCTTAAACCCCCACCTCGGATTAGACAATAGCGAGCACTGACACTATACCAAAAGAAATAGGTAAGACCATGGTATCAATCTGGGAGTGGAACAAAGGTAGTGTTATTAGTGTTAGTCAATGATTCTAATACATAGAAATTCTTAAATATATACCAGAATTAATTTAATAAACACCCAGACCCGGAAATGCAGACATCTAAATGTTCGTCATACAAATGTCTGCCCCCGTCGGGAATTGAACCCGAGCCTCGCGGTTGGTCGTTGTAGTTAGGCGTGTACGCTAGCCACTCGACCAACGAGGCGGTAAATTTATTAAAAGAATAGATAACCAGAAAAAAATAAGTTGTTTCCTATGTGTCAGTCTCCAATTTGATCACTCTTCACAGAAATATTACTAGTTGAGTCTCTGAAAATCTTACTTTTAGAGATATCATATTAGTTTTTCCTCGTTTTTAACTTTTTTACTTTTTTAATAATAACGGGATTCCTGTGATTCCTGATGACCCTGATCATCGTAAAAATAATTTCACAAAATAATTCTCAATTTGAAAAAGTTACGAATATTGAAATTTTAGAATAGTATTTTTGATATATATTTTTATGATACTGGTAGGCAAATAAGCAGACGGATTTCCTGATGGTAAGAAATTCACGCCACCTAGAGATAAAAAAGGTGGGAATGGTGCGTTGCCAACCTGAGGCCGGGATATTAGACCTCGGGCAAAAGTAATTTTATCGGCTACCTTATCTTCCGATCTGCCTGGCAGGCAGGCAGATGCCTAACACGCGAAATTCAAGTTGGGTACAGTTTTATAGTTTTTTTTAAACATATCTTCATTTTCAGGAAAGGAACATTACCGCCTGTGGCATTGGTAGCCTGACGAGAGCCAGCTTCACCATTTTTGTTGTAAACGCTTTATTGACTGCATTTTTTACTAAGTTATTGTCGTGATAAAATGTTAACATGTAGATAGAAACTCCTTTTAGTTACACAGCTTTTGTAACGAATATAATTAAATATCTATTGTCAAAAATGCACTGTGCATTAAAATGCAATCTCAGAAAAACTGTAAAAATATAATTTTTTATTGCATATTTTATTATACTAGATCTATTTATCGCCTCTGTGGTCTAGCGGTCCGGGTGTTGGACTTCACTGCATGAGGTCTCGGGTTAGAATCCCGGGTCGGTCAACAAAAAGAAAATGGGATTTTTCCAATTTTCTACTAAAAAAAAATGTTGGTCGGGATTGGTAATGTGCCCGGTTGGCGATAGGCTTGCCACCTATCACATTGTGGGACTTAGTGTCTTCGGCTAGTCGTGGGTGCCCTGGTTGTGCCTCTGCCTACCCCTTCGGGGATATGGGCGTGAAGATACTTTACTTTACTTTTTACTTTTATTTAAGTGCATATTTCTTTGGCAATGTTATTGGTTCTATTAAAATATGTCAAGGTTACAAAATTACAAACTGTAGCTTTTTTACAAAATATGTTTTGTTTGGCAATATTTATAAAGTACTGGTTGAGTCTGAAAATTCAACTTTTTAATTTTTGACTTAAATTGTTAATTAAGTTAAACAATGTTAACATAATTGGGAAATATATGTGACATTACAAATATTTTCACGAGAATATTTTCACATCACGAGATAAGCTCGCCTATTGTAAATTTTTTCCTAAAATTATTATTTCTCTTGTGTTATTTCACCTGTGTATAATAAAGAATTATTATTATCATTTATTTTCACTATCTCTTATTTTATACGTTTATGTATTTAACATAAAAAAATAATATTAAAAATATAAACATAGGAAACAGGTTACCAAAAACGGTGGTCTTAAAACTAAACCGTCAGTGGTCAGGGTTATTATTATTATTATTTCTATAAAGTACAAACTATCAATTAAAAAAATAACAACAAAATTAATTCGTACCTGTAATACAGACTAAAAAACGAAGTCGAGTTAAAACCTTTTATTTTAATGTCGGTTAAAAAGAAAACCTTTAATAATTTAATAACTAAGAGTTAGTAAACATAAACATCATTTGCCGAGGAAATTGACTTATTGCTTCAAAATTCTCAATATTACCAAACGGAGAAAATTTAAGCTCACATTTTTATTTAGGATAAACTTATTTATTTTATCTTCGGTTAATTGCGATAGTTCAAATAAACAAAAGCCGATGTCAATATAAACATTAATACTGAAATCTAAATCTAAGCCCACATTTTTATTTAGAATAAACTAATTTATTTTATTTTCGCTTAATAGCTATAGTTCAAATAAACAAAAGCCGATGTCAATATAGGTAAATATTAATACTGAAATCTAAATCTAAGCTCACATTTTTATTTAGAATAAACTTATTTATTTTATCTTCGCTTAATAGCGATAGTTCAAATAAACAAAAGCCGATAAGCCGATGTCAATATAAACAACATACTGAAATCTAAATCTAAGCTCACATTTTTATTTAGAATAAACTTATTTATTTTATCTTCGCGTAATAGCGATAGTTCAAATAAACAAAATCCAATGTCAATATAAACATTAATACTAAAATCTAAAACTGTTTAATTAAAAGGAAGTTTGTCACCGAAATTTGTACCTTTCCTATTTTCACAATAAAAGATATTTACCCTTCTTGTAGTTTTATTTGAACCATATCCGATTAAATTTTGTTAGTAAGTCAGCAGCACAAGGTTCCACTAACATGCTGACCTATTTGAATGGTATAAACGAATCAATGTGCTCTGCAGGTAGCAGAAGCCACAAGTTGCTGTGTAGATATGAAAAACTGTAGGAAGTGTTCGGCGGTTAGTTGAACCGCGCATGGGATGCTACGCGCATGTCCGATTCGGGCTCTACGACTGCGCGTTCCATAACCCATAACTAAGCCCTACATTATCAATGTCGTAACAAAAAACCTCTGATATAATAACCCAAACATTTTACTCAACAAAATGATCAGGATTTAAGAAAAGAAAGTGCAGAGTAGTGGCCAAATTAGTTTAAGTGTTTCTGATGTGCTACCGCGTTGGTATTCTCCTATCATTGCTTCTCTTCGTGTCCCTTGTCTCCAGGGATTGTTCTGCTAGTGCACAGTATGATGCCGTTAACAAAATATCTCTTAACACGTAAGTTTCTATCATTAATATAATCATAAAAATCAATCATAACAGGTTTACGTGTAAGTTACCTAACTGAAATGTAATCGATTATAATTCATGTATTTAACCTAAATGTTTTTTTTATTAGTGTACAAGGATGGGCAGTCAAACTTGGCACAGAATTATACCATTTTGGAGAATTCATAACAAGAAAAAAAGAGGTTCAGGATGTAAGTTATTTTTATCTTGTTTTTACACTTCTGGATATGACGGTAAAATAATAAACCTAATAAATTTTAGAGCTTTAAATCAGCACAAATTGAATCGCGGGATGGAGAAAAGCTTGTGCAAAGCATGGCTGATGATATTCGAGCGATGATGGAACTGAAAATTAGTGCTGTCAAACGTATAGTTGAAGCAGCAGAGAATATGGCTTTTGATAAGCAAAATGAACCAGTACCTGAAGATTTTCAATTTTATAATAGTAAAGAAATGGAAGATCCGTTGGATGATGCGATCACAACGACGCCGGAACCAGATTTCAATATGGAGAATTGGATAGTACGACCACCGACCAAAAATGCTCACTTACAACAGAGTCCACACTTTTCGAATATACCAGTTAATACAAATATAAGCAGTGTCCACGTTCCCACTAATGTTTATGCGTGGGGTAAGTATATCTATATTAATATCATAAAGAGGAAAGATTTGATTTGTTTGTTTGTTTTTTTTAAATGAATAGGCTCCGAAACTACTAGACCCATTTCAAAAATTCTTTCACTTTTAGAATGCTACATTATCCTTGAGTGACATAGGCTTTGTTTTATCAAAATCGATGCAGTTGAACCTAAGTTAAGACGAAGCTGGGCGAAACTGCTAGTAAAAATATAGCTCGTTCTAAGATTTCATAACTTAGTAATTAAAAATTTTATCCTCGTTTCGATAACTAAACAAAATTATTTAAATCTTTTGAAGAACAAAGTAAATAGTGAGCAGAATTATAAACTATTTACAATATTTTTATTTTCTATTTTAGCTTAGTTGTGCCTCTATTATACACTTCATGTAAACTATTGACATTTTTTTTCTTTCTAATGTAGCTTAGTAGTGTCTCTATTATACACTTAATGTAAACTATTGACATTTTTTTCTTTCTAATGTAGCTTAGTTGTGTCTCACTTATACGCTTCGTGTAAACTATTGACGTTTTTTCTTTTCTAGTGTAGCTAAATTGTGTCTCAATTATACACTTCATGTAAACTATTGACATTTTTATCTTTTCTAGTGTAGCATAATTGTGTCTTAATTATACACTTCATGTTGATCAATTTATGATAATAATAGGTATTATTAAATTAACATTACAATTGAATCTATACTATCGTATGCTATCGTCGGCACTTGGTGGAATTCCATTGTATACACACGTTTCTTTGTAGTTAACACTTGTACCTATCCACAATACACTTTATTTAACACTTTCTGCTACTTTCTAGCCAACCGGTTTCACTTATTACAGCATCATCAGGACTTCGAAACTAAAGATATAAAAGGCTGTCCTAATTTCACCATCCAACTAAAAAAGTATTGAACGTTAAGTTAAAATAGTCTTTTTTATCTTAAATTTCGAAGATGATGCTGCAAAAAGTGAAACCGGTTGGTTAACTATTATTATTTAATAATTAAACCATTTTTAAGTAATTCGTGTGACCTGAATGTTTAATATTTTAGCAACTGAAGTTATAAAGGGCATCCATTGGTCGGAAGGTCTGGATACACATTTTATCAATAATTATCAGAGTGATCCTACATTATCATGGCAATATTTTGGCAGTTCCACAGGTTTCATGAGACATTATCCTGGTAAGTTACAGAAATCTACATTTAATTCCGTAAAAACATATAACTTTTTTTATGCTTTGTAGGAAGGCAACAAGCAGACGGATTTCCTGATTGTAAGAAATTCACGCCGCCTAGAGACACCAAAGATGGTAATGGCCAGAGGCCAGGATGTTATTCCTCCAGCAAAAGTAAGTTTACTGGCTACCTTACCCTCCGAACCGGAACACGTCATGACGTTATGGCGGCAGGAATAGGTAAGGCGGTGGTACCAATCGGGTGGTCACAACCCTAAAAACAAAATAATTTGAGTCACAATATTTTTATATAAACTTTTTTTTACTAGAACTGAACGCTGTCTAAAAATGTACACACTTGTAATTTTGGAAGGATTTCATATATTCTTCCCGTGTTGGTCCGGGCTCCTTTGCAGAATAGACCACATGCCTTTCTTGCCAGGCAGCTCGTAAAAGGCGAGGCTTATCATCACTAACACCGTGACATCTGACTAGGTGGTAGAGTTTCGCAGCGACTCGTCCGGATTGGTACAACCGCCTTACCTATTCCTACCGCTATAACTTCATGACGTGTTCCAGTTCGGAGGGTAAAGTAGCTGGTAAACTTACTTTTGCTCGAGGCCTCACACCCTACCCTCTGGTTTGCAACCCCGGGACTTCATGAAGTCAAACCCAACACCGGGTCTGCTAGACCTGATGCTACGACAACTAATTATCAGAAAATATACACACAAATATTATTCTAGCAATGAAATGGAGGGCTGATCCTGTTGATATTTATGATTGTCGAACAAGAGCTTGGTATATGGAGGCAGCTGCTAGTCCAAAAGATGTAGTCATCCTGGTAGATAGAAGTGGATCTATGACTGGACAGAGAAGAGATATAGCTAAACATGTTGTAACTAATATACTAGATACACTTGGGAATAACGATTTCGTAAATGTAATGACTTTTGCCGACACTGTGGAAGAGATTGTACCTTGTTTCGAAGATTCACTTGTACAAGTAAGTTATATCCATATTTTTTTATTTTTTTTGTTTTTATGTTATAGGAAGGCAAACAAGCAGACGGATTTCCTGATGGTAAGAAATTCACGCTGCCTAGAGACACCAAAGATGGTAATGGTGCGTTGCCAAAGTGAGGTGAGGTTAGGATGTTAGGCCTCGAGCAAAAGTAAGTTAACCGGCTACCTTTCCCTCCAAATCGGAACACGTCATGACGCTATGGCGGCAGGAATAGGTAAGGCGGTGGTACCAATCCGGGCGAGTCGCTGCGAAACTCTCCCACCTAGTCAGATGTCACGGTGTTAGTGATGATAAGCCTATGCTCGCCTTTTATGAGCTGCCTGGCAAGAAAGGCAGATGGTCTATTCTGCAAAGGAGCCCGGACCAACACGGGGAGAACTATGATACTGGAAGCCAAACAAGCAAACCAATTTCGTAATGGTAAGAAATTAATGCCGCCTACAGACATCATTACCGCAATGGTGCGTCGCTAACCTGAGGCTGGAATGTTAGGCCTCTAGCAAAAGTAAGTTTACCGGCTACCTTATCCTCGTATCCGAGCGAGTCGCTGCGAAACTGTACCGCACAGTTGTCATGATATTAGTGATGGTATGCGTATGCCCGCCTTTTACGAGCTGTCTGGCAGGAAGGCAGGTGGTCTATTTTGCAAACGAGTCCGGACCAAAATGGACCAATTTTAAAATTATTAGACGTAAATCAGATCATAATAACGTCCATATTTTAGTTTTGTTATATTTTTCTTTAATCGACAATATAGTTTTAATATTTAATGGTTCAGACAAGATCGTTAACATTCAAATATCATACATTTATTTTAACTAAGAAAGTCTAGTTGTATCAGGCAGCTGCCTTGCTTCTTTTTTTTTGGAGGGTTGGCACATTCAAATGCAACTTTATTTCCGATATCAACATGTCCACTAATACACTTTGAAAAATACAAATACTTTTAAGCAAGTTGACTAGATCAAGATAAAAATTCAAATAAATATAAATTTTGTATTTGAAGTTATTTTAACTAGTCTAAGATCCGGCATTACAATAAATATACCCTCATGTGTTAATGGAATGAAATCATATTTTATAGGCAGATTTCAATGTAATTAACGTAAGTAAACAACCTCTGCCAGCATGGGTGTGCTATAATTAATAGTTAATTTATTTATAATTGCTTACTTCAAGTGTTAATTGCATGAACCAAGCAGAAAATTTTCATATTATATTTTATAAACATTGTTTTAGTAGGCACCCATCTTTATGACTGCCACACTTCCCTGCAGCCAGGTAAGAACAGATACATAAATTTAACTCATTTCTCTCATATGTTATTTAAAATAATTAAATGCTACATAAAATTGCTAAATACGGTGACAATGGGAATTATAACGCACACATGCTGGCAGAGGTTGTTCACTTACGTTTACTGCATTTAAATCTGCCTATAAAACATTATTTCATTTATTTAACACATGCGGATATATTTATTTATGCCGGATCTTAGACTTTGATAATAGCCATGATATATAACTGTAACTAACATTTTGTAAACATTCATAGGCTACACTAGCGAATCTTCGAGAGCTAAAATTGGGTTTAGATAATTTTGAAACCATGGAAATAGCAAACTTTTCAGCGGCGCTAACGAGGGCATTTGAACTTCTTGAAATCTACAGAAATAACAGTGGGGGAGCAAACTGTAATCAGGTTACTATGTTATTATATTATGTTTGGTGGCCTTGCATGTTTCCTTGATGAATGAAACCCTGTCATTGGTGGTAATTCTGCTGCTCACAAACTAAACTTATTTTAGATGCACGCTATCTTTCACAAATGAAACGAAAACAAAAGAGATGGAACGTTTTAGACGTGTCAGACTAGTCCGAACATGTCAAATAGTGATGTTGTAATCAACGTTTTCCGAGTGATACATTAAACGTCTGCAGAAATGACGTGTACGGTCAAATTTGAAAGCGCTAAAAGTGTTTTGTCTCTTTCTGTTTCTTTCGTTAAAAGAAGACAGCGATAACTTAAAATTAGTTTAGTGAGTGCGCAACAAAATTACCACCATTATCACTATCACTATATAGCAGGGTTTCCCAAACTATGTGTCATGACTCACACAAAGGTGGGTCGCAAAATAATAATGAGTGGGCCCTGCCTGTAGCATAACACGCCACCCTACCTATAACACACCACACGGCCGACAATTTAAAATAAAAAGTATCTTCACGCCCATATCCCCGAAGAGGTAGGCAGAGGCACAACAAGGGTACCCACGACTAGCCGAAGACACTAAGTCCCACAATTTGATAGGTGGGAAGCCTATCGCCAACCGGGCACATTCCGGGAAAAATCCAATTTCCTAATTTAAAAAATCTAATAGAAAGGGATTCGAACCCGAGACCTCATGCAGTCAAGTCCAACACCCGGACCGCTGTACCACAGAGGCGATTTAATTCTTATTATTTTGACGTAGTTATTTTATTAAGATTTAATTAAAGAAGAAATGATTTTTAACATTACAAAAAATTAGTTCAAACTTAGTCCTTTATTCATATTGGTAACAATTAAATGCCCTAGAGGTGAGTCCCGAGTTTAGGAACTTTTTGTAGATGGGTCGTAACCCAAACAACTTTTGGAACCACTGCTATACAGTATAAAAATAAATCTCTGTCCCTATGTCCTTTTGCATGCTTAAATCTTTAAAACTAAGCAACGGATTTTGATGCGGTCTTTTTAATATATAAAGTAGTTGAAGAGAAGTTTTATATGTCGCACCTTCAGTAATATGATGGCCCAATTAAAAATTTTGCCATACTGGGATTTTGAATGATAAAGACACAAAATGATATTCTTTACTGATTAGCTCTAGCAGAAAGAGAAAAAAGATAAAGATGACTCGGTAATTATATTTGTTTTAACACATGAATAATATCGGAAAAAATTACTGTAATCTTAAAACACGATTTCCTAAAAAAGTAGTTTTTTGACAGTGCCCTTATATTACTGAAGGTGCGATGTATATTTCATAACCGTGTGAATACGGGGCAGGCCGCTAGTTATTACTAGAACTAACTTGTACACTTTCATATTCACATTTGTCATTTTAGACCAGACAGAGTCATATAAACGCAAAGGCAGAAACTTCCAGTTTCACCCCACACTGGATGTTGCTGCCTTTGCTTTTATATGACTACGACTTAAGCATCTTCAAGTCATTTCAACCAACTCCAAAAAAGGGGGTTCTTAATTCGACTGTATGTACTTTTTGTTTGTTATGCTAACACTCCGTCAATAGCCAACTGATTTTGATGGTTCTTTTATGAAGATAGGTCATGACTCCGAGTTGGGTCCAAAATATTATCGTGATCTGACTAGTGGTATTTGAGCTATATTCAATAATGCTTTCATAATAGACTTAATATGACGACCTCATGATTGAAGAGGTTCGTTTTTTTATATATTTATATATATATATTTTAGGAAATCTGCCAAGCAGACGGATTTCCTGATGGTAAGAAATTCACGCCGCCTAGAGAAACCAAAGATGGTAATGGTGCGTTGCCAACCTGAGGTCAGGATGTTAGGCCTCCAGCAAAAGTAAGTTTAGCGGCTAC
>NJDD01007920.1:15649-40937 GCA_002245505.1 Calephelis nemesis | reverse complement strand
TGCGTTGCCAACCTGAGGTCAGGATGTTAGGCCTCCAGCAAAAGTAATTTTACCGGCTACCACCTCACCCTTCGAACCGAAACACGTCATGACGTTATGGCGGCAGGAATAGGTAAGGCGGTGGTACCAATCCGGGCGAGTCGCTGCGAAACTCTACCACCTAGTCAGATGTCACGGTGTTAGTGATGATAAGCCTATGCTCGCCTTTTACGAGCTGCCTGGTAAGAAAGGCAGATGGTCTATTCTATAAAGGAGCCTGGACCTACACGGGGAATCGGTTCTGTTGATTGCCTAACAAATATACAAAATCTAAACCGATTTTGAAGCGAACCAGCTTTACTAACTTTATTAAAGTATAAGAGGAGTTTTCCATTACATTTCTCTGTTGGATTCATTGACCTCTACACATAAAAATACTAACTGTATGTTATCGCCGAATTTCATACTGCGCCCTTAGTGATTTTTGTTATGCCAGCCGGTTTATCTTCAAGCCGAGCTTCGAGGTTGCTTGATCGCACCGCGCGACTTATAGCTTTTTTAACTTTTTTTCTTTTACGCTCAACGAAAAATGATGCCATAAATAAATTTTACTTCTTACGTGTATACACACACGCATACACATTTTTTTGTCGTATTAATTTATTACAGTTCAACTTTATTATATTATTAAATGTTAGATAGTTAAATACAACAAATAATTATGATGACAATAAATACACATAAGTAATAAAATTACTTAATATTTCAGGCGATAATGCTGGTTACAGATGGTGTTCCATATAACTATAAGGAACTATTCGAAAAATACAATTGGAAGTACGATACTCCTGTGAGAGTGTTCACCTACCTGATAGGTCGCGAGGTAAAGGTAGTACCACTCCAGGTATTACTGTGTGTCGTAGTCATTGTGCGACCTGCATAATGCCTTCCTATAAACCTTCTGTCAGTAACCTTGAATGTGGTACTTTCTTCTTTCTATTTACTATTACTATTAAGGGCAGGTTGTTTCAATTTGTTACGTGCGTCAAAGTTGACGATTACGAAAGAAATTAAATTTACGTGAAATCTAAAGCGTTATGTCAAATGTGACATAGTTGTTAAAGCGTTATGTCAAATGTAACATAGTTGTGAAAGCGTTATTTCAAATGTAACATAGTTGTTAAAACGTTTTTTCAAATGTAACATAGTCGTCTTCTATGAATTATAGAGTGTCAAGTTACGTAGTAACCAATATTTTGACTGCATTTACCTATTCGTTATCATGAATGTAATATTTGGTATCTGTCAACTTTGAACCAGAATTTGAACTTAACGTAGGTACGTTAACGTTATCGTTAATGCATTTTTTATTACGTACAGACTGAAACAGTTGGCCCTTTCTTCTATTTAGCATGTAATCTATTACTATGTTTTACTACATGTGGTTTGTATGGTTCCTGTTTCCATCTTCATTGCTTTGCTTGTAGTTATAGTATTTTATTATTTAATGTTACAGTATTATAGTCTTTAAACTTTTAAATAAGTAACCGTAAGTGAAGTAGGCTATTTTTCTGTTCTTTAGTAGTAGTTGCTACGACAACACAACATATTTTTCATACTTTCACTAATGTTATAGTAAACTTTTTATTTTAAAGATATTGCTTTGAGTTAAGGTTATTTTCTTATGTTTGTTTTTAAAAAAAACATTTTACAACATAGTTTAACACTGTGCTGCAAAAAATTAACACTGTAATTTAGATTAATATTCTTAAGTTTTTAGTCACATTAGAAAACACACATTTTCATTTTCACACATTATGGTTAAAAAAACCTAAATGATACTCGCAATATTATTTTCTTCGTCTTCGTTAATTTGGGATAAAATATGGTCTACATTTATAAGTTTCTTTGTCAACTTCTCGTCTTAACATTAACATTTTTAACACTTAACATTTCTTAACACATTTAGGTTGAAGTTTTTAACTATTTGGTAATTGATATATTGGAATATTTGGTAAACGTAACTCTTGACGTGCCTTTCGATTAACTTCAGTAACGTTCAATTTTTTTTTATTTAATGCGTGATGTCTGTTTGTAATTAAATCCTAAAAGTTAAAATTGAACCATTTCGAGGATCCCATTGATCGAAAATTTTGTCCACGTTAAGTTCTTTAAATATCGTTGTTTAAAATCAAATATGGCGGAGACTGTAATACTGTAAAGTAACAATTTTCTATTTTCAAAATTAAATAGGTAATGCGGAATGCGATTTTCAAATTCTTCACTTTTTATTTTTATTTCACACTTTACTATTTGTTAGAAAGGAGTTTAGATATTTTTTTTATTTTCTTGTTTTGTTGTTTGGCTGTAATAATATCTATGGAGGTGATGACAGGTGGCGGATGTAAGAGAGGTGAAATGGATGGCATGTGCCAACAGAGGCTTTTACGTGCACCTCAGCACGCTAGCTGAAGTTCGGGAGAGGGTGTTGGAGCACGTGAATGTTCTCGCCCGACCGCTGGTGTTGCAAAGAGAGAAACATCCTGTTGTTTGGACACCTGTTTATGCTAATGTCACGGTAAGAATAAGATCTTGTATATAACACTAAATGTATAAAATCAAAACAAAATCTAGTCAAACACACACACACACACACACACTCACACGAACACATAGAGACAACTCAAACTTAGAAGACCCCTGTTTTTCCGTCGGAAGTTAGAAATAGTTTTCCCGTGTTGGTCCGGGTCTTTTGTGTTGAATATACTTTCTAAAGTATCTTCATTTATTTTATATTATTTATCTTCATTTACTGTATTTTATTTTTGGTGCCAATAGATGCTAAAAGTTCAAAGATTGCAAAATGCCTGACAAAGTCCGAGATGACACGTTTTAAGCATTTTAGTTTATGCCATATGAAACTATTTATATTAAAAAATATTGAAATTAAGTATCGCCCATATTCCCGAAAAGGTAAGCAGATGAATAACCAAGGAATCCACGGCTAGCCGAAGACACTAAGAACCACAATGTGATAGGTGGGCTATCGCCAACCGGGCACATATCCAATCCCGAGTAACATTTTTTTGTTGGAAAATTGAAAAAACCAAATTTTCTTTTTGTTGCCTGACCCAGGAATCGAATCGACCCAGGGACCTAATGCAGTCAAGTCCAACACCTGAACCGCTAGACCACACAGGCGACACACACACACAAACACACACACACTTTCTGCCTTCTTGATAGGTAAGTCGTAAGAGACGAACAAAGGGTAAATGGGCATTACAAACAATACCACTCTTTCCTAAATTCTGCTACCATATTGACAGAGATGTTTCGACCCGGCCTAACCTAACGGGTAGGCCGTTAGCCCTTAAATCTGCACAATAGGCCCAACATGGACCAGTGACATACTTATAGCACCAGTGTCGGATTAAGCTCATTTGGGGCCCTTTCAAAAATATTGTAAAATTGACGGTTATTTTCGCAATTTCAGAATTTCAAACACGTCCTCTTATATCATATCAAGATTTTAAACACAATCAAACAAACGAAATTTTTTTTTCCTTCAAATCATATATTTTTCGATTTCACAAATACTTAACAGAAGGGTATAATAACTTAGCAGTTTAACAGTCTATTTTTTGTTTCATTTTTTAAAAAAAATATAAAAATTAAAAAAAAATTTACAAAAAAAATACATGTGATATTTTCTGGGCCCCAGGCCATGGCCTAGTCTGGCCTATTGGTTAATCCAGGACTGCATAGCACCTATGGTGTCTATAGGCAGCTTTTGTCCCTTACCATCTTGTACCATAAAAAATCTTAATATATTTATATCTCGTGTCACAATGTTTGTCCTCAATGGACTCCTAAACCACTTAACCGATTATAATAAAATAGGATAGTTTAAATCTCAAATTATAGTCGCAATTTTAATTTATCGCTAACTAGCTGTTCCCACGAACTTCGTTCCGCCCGTTTAGTTTATATGGGAAAAATTAAAATGTTGCTTTTCCCAGTTTTCTCACAATTGAACAGGATAAAAAGTATCCTATGTCCTTCTCCCGGTTTTAAGTTACCTCCCTACCAATTTTCAGCCTAATCGGTGTAGCCATTCTTTAGTTATAAATAGTGTAACTAACACCACTTTCTTTTATATATATAGATTATTTGTCGGTTATTACTTGACAGTCACAATTATCTGTTAACTCCAAATGATTCTAACAGATGTCGATACCTTTCGACTGGGTTGAGTAAGTAATCAATAGATGGCGCTGCTATAGTAAATCTACGAATGTGTCATGTAAGCTACATTTTAACAACATAATTACCACGTGTAATATAACAAAAACTTTAGCCATAGCAACGCGCGGCTGGGTCAGCTAGTACGCTTATAATTTTACATAGGCTTTCATTTTCTTATAGGATCCTAAAGTAGCAGACTATCTGTGGGAACAAAGAGAACGAGCGGAACAAAAAGAACGATTTATGAGTCAGCGACAGGATAAAGTCCTTTTCAATTCGGAAAAAGAACAAAATCGCCGGTGGCGAATAACACAGGTAATTTTTTAAACAAAGGGGCAACTTGTCCAGGGATATTAATCTATTTATAAAATATTTATTTATATCCTATCCTAGACAACGTCGTTTTTATGAGATAATTAAAAATGTAAATAATTGATACGCTTTGAGTGTAATTATTAATACACTGAGTGTAATTATTAATAGAAAGGTTTCGAAAATCCATTGAATTCTAAATATGGCACATTATCTTGAACTACTTGGTAAGCTATGTTTCATCGAAATCGTGTTTGCTGACGAAGTGTTAAAAGAATAATAAATAAAAGTTACATATTTGACAGGAGTAGGCACGTAATTTTTAGCAAAATAATCATCGAAAAACGTACACTGTGATGTAGCTAAGAACCACCGGCCGAAGCCCACAATGTGATAGGTGGCAAGCCTATCGCCAACCGGGCACATATCCTATCCCCAGCAACATTTTTTTTATTGGAAAATTGGAAAAACCCACTTTTCTTTTTGTTGCCTAACCCGGGATTCGAACCCGGGACCTCATGCAGTCAAGTCCAACAACAGAACCGCTACACCACAGAGGCGATAATATATTAGTATTATTTGAATGAAAAACTACGCGTTTGACTTCAATAGGCGCTGACATAATACTTAAGAGTCAGTTTTCGTTTTTCACTGTGCGTTTGAACAAGACACTTGACAATTATTTTTTTTTTAAAAAAACCTTAAAACTAATAAACTAGTTAATTAGGTACCCTAAAGTACCTACAAAAATATTATAGAAATTAATTTTGTTGCCATAAGTCCATCAATGGGGAATATCTTAGTGTTTATTGTGGCATAGCGTACAGTTTGTCCTTAAGACACTGTCGTATTATAAGATTGTCCACATATTGATATTGATTGATTGACATAAGAGTGAAGATAGACATTGGTTTACTAAAGTTCTATTGCTACGAGATTTTTGTTAATTATTACAAAATAATGGTAATTATCTGGCGACTGATCTAAAATAGCGCTATCTCTTATCTTAGATAGGCTATTAATATTGGCCGTTAATCATACTTTATATTTTTGTAGATGAAACAAGGTCAATACAGTGAACTTGGAAATTCACACTACCAACTAATGACCTCCGTGTCAATGCCAGTTTACGATCTTCGCCACAACGAGGTACGTTCTCTTTTTATTACACTCCTTTTTATTCTTATTTTCTTTTTAGCAAATTATAGTTCTCGAAAAGAGAACAAAACAAAAAGGGAGAACACAGATCTGATCAATCCACTCTTTTATATATAGATAAACTGACATGCATTTGATTTTTCATGATATATTCTCAATTGTTCTCATGAAATCTCTTTGTTCTCTTTTCTTAAGACATTACAAATATGTCTATTTTTCCAAATTCAAAATTTATCTTAAGCAAAAAAATACTAACCTTGATTCTTACAGATTGGTCTATTTTCCACTAATTGGACGTAAGCTATACCTTCTTTGCTGTTTTTACTTTCTATGCTCCATTATATTTTCTAAATATTTCAACATGTTACCTTTTAATAACATTCAGTTTGATGATTTCCCCTCAGAACATCACAGAAAATGTACTGATAAATGAAGCTTACTGGGTATCGGTTACTAAAGAGGTACTATACAATTAGAACGTTTTGATGATTTTAATGTAAAGTTTTTGCAAGATACAAGAGATTTTTTGTCATTTAGTTTTTGGATTTCAGTAACGGTAAAATCTTATTGGCCCCGTTAGCGATGCATCTGTCCTTGATAGATGTTGGCCGCCGTGCGGTTCGGTCGCTAGCCGGCTGATCAGTGTTGTTCATCCCCTTGGCTTACAGTAGATGTAGTTTCTACTAGATAGTAGGCGTAGACCACTAGGGTATTCAATTAACATTTTATTAATCAAGTTAATTATTTCAGTGCTATTACACATTACGCACATTATCTAATAACTAACTTGTATTTTTGCCTGAATAGTAATGTCTTCGTAGAGACATAAAATTGAAAAGTAAATGTAAATATTTTTAAAGTTTTTAACAGCCCGCCATGTGTGAATGTTGGGGCTTAAGTACCTATTAATGTATTGCATTTGAAAAATGATAATTTGATACAATTTTTAGTGTAAATATAAGTTTATATAACGAATAGTGGAGATATTTTGATTTTAGTGGAAGTTGTTACAATGCATTTATCTATATGTTATTATATTTTATTGCATTCGTACGTCCACAACCAATCGCAGTCCGTAGAGGAAAACGGCCAGAGAGAGGTAGGCTCCAGCTCTATTAGAATAAAGAATGAAAGAAGATGGATGACAGATTAATGAAATTTGTATAAAATATAAATTTAATAACGTAATTTCTGTACGATCTCATTAAAAATATAAATTAAATTATATTGAACACTTTTAAATTGCCTTAAATTTTCCTGCAAATCTACTTCACCTTTAAAATATTTATAAAACTTTCGAATAACATTTAACAGATAACTTGGATACAAAAAGGTTATCAATTAGATTCAAAGTAGAATCTTAGAATTAATTAGTTCATAAAAATATCATTTTGATTACGTAGAGTTGCTAGTTTTTGTGATGAATAACAATTGAAACTAGATCTCAGAAATTGTAGTTTGTTAACCTAACGGGGCGTAGATGCTAGTCGAAATATATTTGCTAGTTAACAAGAACTTAATTTTGAAATTCAGTAGAGTAACTGTTGATGTGTGAAATCGATTAGTAGTATTATCATTTAACAATATATTAATCATATAAATTGTAACAATTATAATTACGTAGTTAAGCTTATTCACGTTGTAACATTTATTAATAAAGTGTTGACACATGTGAGCCTAACATACTTTTTTATCTATCTTTTTCATATTAAGACAACGGCCAATAAGAGGCGCCACTGTTGCGAAATTCACGCATTATAAATCTAGATTTAGGTGATCTGTGACATAGTAAGGAGTTGGAGTGATATCACAGATTTTTGTGGGTGTAGAGATGAGATCTTCCGCTGGCCGTCAGCCGTTGTTGGTAATACCACCTCCGTCGGATCGGTACCATCACTTTAAGTATTTCTGAAATGCCCACCATTTCCAAAGCTTGTACACCAGTCGGTACACATATAATATGGTGTCAATGAACAAGTGGCGGCTCTCCTGATAGTAAACGCGCCTACCTTCCTCTAACCAGTAGGAAAGCCTTCTGCTCGTCCTATCATACAACTTAAAAACATATTTGATATTTTCCATCTTCGGCGCTTACAAAAACTTTCAAATATTCATACTTCTAAATGAAGAAACACTTGTACTGTTATCTAAAATAATAAACTATAAGTGATACGTAAAACAGTACAAGTATTTCTTCTGTTAGAAATATAAACAAATGCTGTAAACGATGTATTTTTGCAATAGGTTAAAATAACTGTCACAATACATGATAGTTTGAATTGAACATAAAATAAAGAAATATATTAAGTGACAAAAAAATGTAGTATTATGAAAGAGATAGATAAAAAGTCGCATGCGATGCCCCGCATGTGTGAATACACAATTCATTTGAGATTTTGTAGCTGAAAGTTTTTTGTTTTAAGATAATGAGATAAACTTCAAAAATTTCAGATGAGAATAGCTCGTATTTTGGGCGTAGCTGGTACAGATGTACCATTATCCGAAATCCAGGCATTAATGACCCCTTATAAGGTAAATAGCCATTAAACCTAAATAGCATTTATTTTTTTCGTATTTTTGACATTGTGTTATTTGCTTGTTTAGAAGGAAAATGCATTGTTTAAAAAATGTTTCTACAAACTTTTTGTCTACAACTCCAAATATGACAACAAATATCATTTAGTTTCTATACTTATTATCGTCGGTGCTTGGTGGAATTCCATTCTTGATACAATTTATTTAGAAACACGTACTTTCCACAATATATTGTGTTTTGTGTTAATTAAAGTAATTGTATCAAATATGACTTATTTGACTTTTCTACTATTCATTTGACGATATACCTATTTCTATGATTTGACGCGACTAAAACTGTTTTAGCTACTAACGGCCAATATTAATATTCAATCCTAATCCAAAACTCGCTGTCCAAGATTGATATTTTGATCCATTTTTATGTTATCGCTTGCCAATAACATATCTGTGGTCTGGATAAATATGGCAATTAGATATGAGATAGGCCGGCGGGTACGCGGCTATCTAGATTTCTTGAAGTCCATTAGATTGAGAAACATTATTAACATTGCCCGTAAGATGATGGCAATAGCTTAAAATAAGTTTTTAGACACAAGTCAAACGAGACACCAATGAGTAATGTGAAGCTTTTACTACATCGAATATATTATTGCGTAGCTCTTTGTCGTAGCAGCGTAGCAACGTTGTAGCTTAATATTATAGCTGCTTACTTGAAATATACTTAAAATGTTTGTACGGTACCATTATCATAATAACCTATACTAATCTTATAAATACAAAAGATTTGATTGTCTGTTTACATTGAATAGATTTAGAAACTACCAAATCGATTTGAATTTTTTTTATATTTAGAATCCTACTTATCCCTATTGAATATATAAAACAAAAGACTACTATTCTCAAAAAAATATAACATCGAGAAGATTACGTAGCTCCATCTTAGCGGCGTAGCAACGTTCTAGCTTAATAATTTAGGTGCTACTCGTAAAGGTACCGTATAAACATTTAGTTATGTATAAAATATTTATGCAGTACCATTATTTTAATAATCTATACTAACATTACAAAGAGGAAAGATTTGATTGTCTGTTGCAATGCAACTTAAACGGTTTAGACTACTGGCCCGATTTCAAAAATTCTTTAACCATTAGAATGCTACATTATTTTCACTTTTTTGTAGTAAACACTTGTACTTATCCACTATACACTTTATTTAATACTTTTCGTTACTCTTCAGCCAACCGTTTTAGGCTTTGAAACTGACTTTTAGTTTAACGTTCAGTACTTATTTAGTTGGTCCAACCAATTAAGTACTAAATAAAGTGTATAGTGGATAAGTACAAGTGTTTACTGCAAAAAAGTGTGTATACGATGGAATTCTACCAAGTGCCGACGATAGCAAGTATAGATTCTGCTACATTATTCCTGTAAACATACAAAACAAATGTCAACCAGTGAAAAACCAGGACGTGCCGCTAGCATTATACTAGAAAAAAACAGGATTTGTCTTCATTACAAAAATAATCATTTTCAGGTTGGAGTAAATGGCTACGCTTTTATGGTAACAAATAATGGATATATCTTAATACATCCCGACCTTAGGCCAGTTGTAAGTAAATTATACATTCTACTAGTCTTACTAATTACATGAGTGCGAATGTTTGCGAGGATGAATACTTTGACGTTTGTCACTCTGTAACACAAAAACTACTGGACGTCTTTAGATGAATCTTTACAACGATATAATTCATACGACTAAGTAACAATTAAACTACAATTTTAAAAATTTTGTGTGATTTGACACTCGACCAAAGCCCCGTTAATACAACAATGTATACTTCACTTTTTAATGATTCAATGAAATTGTAATATAACAATGGTATGAAATACAATTTTATAACATTTCTTTATTGTATAGTTTCATTTATTGCGGTTTTCTTCTGTGACATATTTTTTACTCACAGATCTCATTACATTTTTAGAGCAGTTTAAATTGGTAACAGTGCAAATGTATGAAGAAATAAATGTAATTAAATATTTAAAAAAATGATCTTCACGCCCATATCCCCGAAAGGGTAATCAGAGGCACAACCAGGGCACCCACGACTAGCCGAAGACACTAAGTACCACAATGTGATAGGTGGCAAGCCTATCACCAACCGGACACATATCCTATTCCGACCAACATTTTTTTTATTAGAAAATTGGAAAAACCCAATTTTCTTTTTGTTGCCCGACCCAGGATTCGAACCCGGGACCTCATGCGGTCAAGTCCAACAACTGAACCGCTAGACCACAGGGGCGATTATAATCTTATAATATCGTTTTTCGTTGTTTAAATTATAAACAACATTGGTATATTTAATAAATCTATATCATCGTCCACGGCTGAACGGATGAAACCAATTTTGCTAATTATTTTTTGTTATGTTAGTTATTAACAGGAAATGAAAAAAAACAAGGTAATTACAGGGAAAATAAAAAAAGTAATAATATGTTTTTCTATACAAACGGTGACAAGCGATACGAATTTCACCGAGTCGGCTAGTTATTGACAATTTATTTACAACATTATTGTAAAATTTGCATACCAGGTACTCTGATGTTAAACCTAAAAATAGGTGAAGCTATAAAAGATGCCACATGACCATTACTGTACCTACATCACTACTACCAAATAACCAATTGCTGTTGAATACTACTGTATTTTTTAATTACATATTTAATTCTTGTGTAAATAGTTTCAGCAAATTTTAAAACCCAGCTACAATAGCGTAGATATGATCGAAGTAGAGTTATTTGATGACGACAGAAGCCCTAGGAACTTTAGTAAAGAGCTAACAGCGGTAAGTCATTGACAATAATTTTCTCTATAGACTCTGTATGGTTACTCTTGAAACTCGATTTCACGCAAATTAGAATCGAGTTTGTAATTTAGGTACTCTTGAACACAGTACTAGCGGACTACTAAAATTTAGTTTCAAAAAATACGACGAAACTGATATTTTTTGTTAAATATTAACTAAATGTTAGCAATAACTTAGGAGACATACCTATAGGAACATATATAAGGAGACATATCCGATTCCAATTTCCAATTTGCATGAAATCGAGATTCAAGAGTAACCCTACTGACCTTCGACCAAAAGCAAAACAACAAAACCGTAGCTACACAAGAATAAAACAATAAAAATAAAAGAGGTTGAATATAAACAAAATTTTAGAATCAAATATATCTGTAATTATATAAAAATCAATTGCTGTTCGTTAGTCTCGCTAAAACTCGAGAACGGCTGAACCGATTTCGCTAATTTTGGTTTTGAATTATTTGTGGAAGTCTAGGGAAGGTTTAAAAAGTAAGAAAAAGGAAAAAACTTGCGAGAAAACTAAGAAAAACAACATTTTACTTTTTCCCATACAAACTGAACGGGTGGAACGAAGTTCGCCGGGACAGCTAGTATGTAATAGTAATGGGGAAGGGAACAAAGATATAAAACCTACAAATAGTAGTAATAGTAATAATATAAAAGCTATAAATTACCCACGACGCTACTGACCTGTAGTGCTGAAGGGTAAAAATATTCCCTACGACACTATTGCGGCGTGGTAGTGTGGTTTGGAATGAAAGAATAAGTGTAAAAAAAAACTGACAGTAAAATCTTAATTAACAGCCATGCACGTGTTCAGTTATTTGCCTGAAATTCAGGCATCAACGCCTAGGCTGATTATGACGAATCTTTATCCTAGCCAAAACAGACATAGTCTGCTTTTTATCTCTATAGCTCAAATCCCGGGTTGGTCCGGACTCCTTTGTAGAATAGACCATCTGCCTTCCTTGCCAGGCAGCTCGTAAAAGGCGAACAAAGGCCTACCATCACTAACCACGTGACATCCGACTAGGTGGTAGAGTTTCGCAGCGACTCGCCCGGATTGGTACCACCGCCTTACCTATTCCTGCCGCCATAACTACATGACGTGTTCCGGTTCGGAGGGTAAAGTAGCTGGTAAACTTACTTTTGCTCGAGGCCTAACGTCCCGACCTCAGGTTGGCAACGCACCATTACCACCTTTTGTGTCTCTAGGCGGCGTGAATTTCTTACCATCAGGAAATCCGTCTGCTTGTATGCCTTCCTATAACATAAAAAAAAATCATATTCGAGGCAGAACGACAAAACCTTCGGGCAAACAGGAAAAAAATATATTTTTTTATTTTCTATTTTTTTTTTCTTATTTCTGTTTGATATTTCTATTTAGTTAATATCCAAGTAGATACCACTATCCAAGGAGATACCATCGGCATTTGGCATTACAATATTTATTTGTGTTTATTGTGGCTGGTATATTTTTTTATGTATGTATAACGATTTCTCCTAGGTTTTCTAACCGATTTACGTAACTCTTTTTTTGTTTGATGCGGAAGAGTTTCGAATTGATCCCATAAAAATTTAGTGATCTCCCTTAAATATTTAATAGGTTTGAAATCGGTGCCAAGCCTTAAACAAATAATTATAATATTATATTAAGTAATTATTAAATTGGATTGGCACCGACTTTAAACCTATTAGTAAATGGCACATATAAATAAAAGGTAGTGTATAATTAATAATTCATCTTTATTATTTTTTACTTTTTAGTTTTGAAGACGGTTTTTATTAAGGTAGTTATTTTTATTACCGATTTATTTGTTTTCAGCTACGGAAAGAGATTATAGACCAAAAAACTGGTAATAAGGTAATGAACGTCAAGTACCATTTGGACGATATGGTAAGTGTGTGATATATTTTTATTATGCTATCTTATTATGTTTAACGGTATCTAAGCAAGAGGGTTATATGTTCAAGTTAGCTAAAAAAAACACTAAAAATGGACATGACGTTTTCATTACGTTTACGTTACGTTTGACGTTATAAAAAATAGTTCTTTTCTTTTCTTCGTTTTTCACTACTTATTTTGCCAATGTCAAGTTAGTTAAATCTTATACAGTCATTAGTCACTATGTGCAAAGTCATGTCAGAACAGGGTCTTGAGTAAAGCGGTGGCTTCGTTACTCAAGCTCATCTAGTGAAATTTGACATGGCAGCGAAGAAATAGACGATACAATAATTTCTCCATGGTAATTTCATTTGCGCACTTTCACTGAACAAAATTAATCTAATTCCCACCTAAATTAACCAATTTCATTCAATAAAAACACGAAATTCAATAATTATGAAAAAATTACGACCGTCTTCATTCATCAAGGTGGATTTCCAATATGCCTGAAAAAAATATATTCTTTCAATAATGTCAATTTATACCGATATCGATTACAAAAAAAAAATACAAAAACAATAAAACGAATAACAACGTCACTCACCGACGCCTAAATTTAATTGCGGACAGTATCTGTGTGATGAATTTAGATTCACCCAGTTTGCGCATTTCTCTGTAACGTAAATAAAGCATAAATCTAGTTCCCACCGACCGCATTCACACTTGCAGGCTGGTGACGTCATGACTCGTTCTACGTTACACACACATAGCGAGTCAACAAGTGAAGAATTTTTGCGAACTGTTTTAAATGAACAAAAATAATATTTAAAATGTCATTACCATTTAAGCCTTTACCTCCTTACATTCAAAATTGGCTGGTCCCTTTAAAGTAACCCTGTATAAGTTTTTGTTTTATTTCATCAGAAAAGAGTTTCTCGTGGTAAAAAACATTACTTCTGGACGGGTATTAACGAATCTCCGTTCACATTGGTAATCACAATCCCGGAGAACTATGGCCGACACCGCATCACTCCGCCCCCTACCGACGACATACACAGACTGTCACTCACGTCTAAGAATATATCCGCCAGACAGTATTTGTCAGACAACTGGAGTGTACATCCTGATTGGTAAGTTATTCATTCATAGTAGAAACTAAGTAAAAGTAAAGCCAGTTCTTAAGTACTTAGAGGTAGTGGATATTACTGTGTGAGTGAAGTAAGAAAAATAAGTATATCATTTATAGTAGGAACATTAAGGAATATCTAACGACTATCCGGGTCTTTTGATCAGAACTATATACCGTGTTTCCTCCAATATTTAACGATATTTCAATTAGGGGCTTAGAATACGTCCCTGACAAAGTAAAAAAATGAAGAAAATACCTTAACAAAATATTAACAAAATAAAAAAAAATATATTCGCCAAAAAACGCGGGTGTAAGGAACGTTCACACCTCAGGATCTTACAGTTTTAGGCAGATGTTAAGGTTATATAATGTAATGGTAATCTATTTTTATATAAACGGGCAAAACGCGCCTATGTCGTACCTATGCGTCTCGGGTTCGATAAGCCTCGGTATACCATGGAGTATTATTGTTATTTTATAACCAATAGGTAAGCATGCGATTTGTGAATGTTATTTTGGTTTAATAAGTCGAAGAATTTACTTAGGCATAGACTAATTATTATAGACTACCGCGTGCTGCTTTGCTTGAGCGTTTAAGGATGTATATTTTATGTAAAATATCACAAACGTGATCGTTTGTCATACATAGATATTAGTCTTAAATAATATACACCACACTTATCTAACTACAGTTCAGTGAAAAGTAACGAAGTCAAAATCATTTCATACATTCCCTACATGTAGCAAGTACCTCTGCCTTCCAAATAAAAAGCTAATAAAATTTCATGTCTTCATTTCAGGTTGTATTGCAGACATTACGAGCGAACATTTTCCTCGCCGGAGGAGGAATTGTCTTATTTCCTTGAGAGGGTAGCCAAGCCGGGTTGGCGGTGGCCGGCCAAACCCAGGCCTCCTGAACATCACAAGAATAAGGGTCATGAAAGACACAATGAAGGTGTATTCCCACATTTTTAAATTATGAATATTAAAGAAATTTAGTGCAGCTACTAATTCCACAAGATATACCTTATAAGGAATAATCGTCATCATCATTACATTAAAGTTTTTGACCCCTTTTTACGAAAATAGTGAAGACGTAGGAGTATGAAATTTAGCACAATTAAAGTTTATGTGTAGGAGAAGTGCAGAATGCTAATATTTTTAATAGCAATGCTCAAAAAGTGCATTAAATCAAAAAGTAAAACGTTACACATATTACCATGCCTTTAACACACACAAACAAATATATTGATGATAACGATAAAAGATCACAGATGGCGCACTTAAAAGTTTGGATACAAAGTAGTTGATCTTGAGAAACGAAGATGGCGTTCTTATCAAAAAGATATTAAAATTTATTATGAAATTATTTTTTACAGGAGGAACAGAAGTAAGGGAGAGAAATAAAGGAACTAACCCAACTCCACGTAATGAATATTATTGTAAGTAAGCCAAATAATGATTAAAGATGATTAATGAAATCTGAAACATTTGCAGACTTATTAATAAACATAGATGAAAGAACTTCAAGGTCCAATTGAAATACTAGATTGTATTATCTAATTATTTTAAAAATAAAAAAAATGTGTGTGTACTTATGTACACGCGTTAGAAGTTATACTTCTTCGGCGTAAAAAGATAAAAATCTTTTTAAAAATTTTGTCTTTTGCCTTATTTTACATTTGTAGACAAAATGACACTAACTATAGAAAAAAATGTATTTAATACATTAAAAGTTTTATTATAATGCATTATTTAGTTAAATAAAGTTCATTTAGTATTTAATAAAAACTAAAATGTTATCTATACCTAGCTAACTTCATCATGTCGGTTTTTCGTGACGGTGTGCGCGCATCGTAAAAATTTACCCTCATCAGTTTTTCCTAACGCGCCAAAAGAAGTATAACTTCAAAAACGATTTTTGATAACATTAAAATGTTAATTTCATGTACTCATTTTATATTCCTCTACTTTATTCTGACATTATTCTTTGTAGAGTAGGAGGAATCGGCGCATGAGTACCAAAAACTATTCGACCTCAATTTTTTTATGCGATCCTCTTCAAATTGCCCCCCTTATGATATAAATGCATGTTGCCAGGTCGCAACCCGGTGCCATATTGTTTAAACCGAAATTGTTTAAACAATTGCATGGAATTGTTATTTTTCAACCGGACAATTTTTTTTATATTCTTTATTGAAATACCAATAAAAATCATATCATAGTAATTTTTTACGTAATTTTTATCAAAGTAATATTTTAGTAATTTTTTACTATGATAATAACAAAAAAGTAATATAAACTGATAAAAAGTAATTTTAATTACATGTTTCGATTTATGCTTAAATAAAAAAAAGTATAAAATGCCTGAATAACTTTTGAAAAATTGATTTCAGAATAAAAATTATTAAAAACAAATTATAGACAATTTAATTATTAACAACATTACTCTCTTTAACAATCTTGATAAAGTTGATAGTTTTTATTTAGATACGCCACGCATGAGTAAGAGAGACAGCGATACTTAAAGTTAAGCGACGCATACTTGTGATCGCGCGGAATTAACAATTAAAAAAAAGATATAAACAATAAAAAAAATTTAAATCTCTTTTAACAATATTATTAACCATTGTATAGAGAATTTAAAAAAAATATTACTTAGACATTATGTTTTTTTTAAATATATTTTTAATGGGTTGAAAGTACCCAAATTTGAAATATTTCGAACCTTTAAAAATTCATATCTTTAAAAATATTAACTTTATCGTTAAAAGTCATAGGACCTTTTTTATTGGTATTTCAATGAAGAATATAAAAAAAATTTTCCGGTTAAAAAATAACAATTCCTTGCAATTGTTTAAACAATTTCGGTTTAAACAATATGGCACCGTGTTGCGCCCTGGCAACACGCATTTAGATCATAAGGGGGCAATTTGAAGAGGATTGCATAAAAAAATTGAGGTCAAATAATTTTTGGTACTCATGCGCCGATTCCTCCTACTCTATAGATATTTTTTCATTGTAATTAAACTTGTTAAGTTTTTATTTTCATTCCCCTATTTTATTCTGTTATTATTTTTTGATATGTTTCATTGTAATTATTTCTAATTTTAAACTTGTTCAGTTTTTTTTCTTTTGGCTACGGGCAGTAGAGTTTGCAATAAATGCAATCTCTACACAAGTTGACTAATATTTATTGCACCTACAGACTAAAAAAAGTGTCACTCGCATCCCCGAAAAAAGTAGGATGAGATACAACAAGGACACCCACGACTAGCCAAAGTCAAAGTCCCAAGATGCAAACCGGACACATGTGCAATCCCGGTTTTTATTAGATGGAGAAACGTGTGAAATGGATTTTTTTTCCCCGTGTTGGTCCAGGCTCCTTTGTAGAATAGACCATCTGCCTTCCTTGCCAGGCAGCTCGTTAAAGGCGAGCAAAGGCTCACCGTCACTAACGCCGTGAATTCTGGCTAGGTGGAAGAGTTTAGCAGCGACTCGCCCGGATTGGTACCACCGCCTTACCTTTTCCCGCCGCCATAACGTCTTGACGTGTTCCGGTTCATAAAAAAAACACATTTTTTGTAGCCCTATCCCGGCCTCGAACCCAGGACCACATTATCATAAACTAAAGTCCAACAGGGAATCATTAAAACACAGAGGCGATTACTAGTACTTTTTTTCAATGGACTTTATCATCTATGTTTATTAATTGATTAACAAATTTCACTAATTTTAGATTATATATTCTTGAAGTTGTTGATCAGTATGTATACCTAGGTTCAGTAAGGTAAATCCAACTTCAAGAAAGACGTCGATCGCCGAATCCAACTCGGATGGGCAGCGTTCAGGAAGTTAAAGGGGTATCTTCTTGTCCAAATTACCGCAGAGCCTTAAGTCGAAAGTCTTCGACCAGCATATGTTACCGATGATGACGTATGGAACTGAGACTTGGCCGTTTAATGTGGGCCTCTTAAATAAGCTCAGAGTCGCTCAGCGTGCTATGGAGAGAGCTATGCTCGGTGTTTCTCTACATGATATGATCCGTAATTCGGTGATCCGCAAGAGAACGAGAGCAACCGACATAGTACTGAAAGTCAGCAAGCTGAAGTGGCAATGGGCAGCCCACATTGCTCGCAGAACCGACAACCGCTGGGGAAGAAAGGTTCTCGAGTGGCGGCCCCGCACCGGAGACGTAGTGTTGGATGACCTAACACCCGGTAGACTGATGACCTGGTATAGGTCGCGGGGAGTCGCTGGATACAAACGGCTGGTGACCGTGACTTGTGGCGCTCTTTGGGGGAGGCCTATGTCCAGCAGTGGACGTCTTCCGGCTGATGTTGATGATGATGATTATTAATTGAACGAAAACATCATTCTTGCGAATGTAATAAGTACAGCTTCAACGTGTTTCTTCACTTCATAGTATAAAACAAAGTCGCTTCCTCTGTCCCTTTGTATGCTTAAATCTTTAAAACTACGCAACGGATTTTGATACAGTTCTTTTAATAGATAAAGTGATTGAAGAGGTAGGTTTATATGTAAATTTTATACCCGTGCGAAGCCGAGGCTGGCCGCAAGTATTTTTATAAGTTGCAAATAATACTAGTCCGAATTGGTACTACGGCTTTACCTATTCCTGCAATAATGTCGGTCTCTGTCACGGTAACGGCGTCATCAATTATAAGTACCTAGAACGAGGATAGATTAAGTAGACCGCCTCGTTGGTCGAGTGGTTAGCGTACACGCCTAACTACACTGACCAAACGCGAGGCTCGGGTTCGATTCCCGACGGGGGCAGACATTTGTGTGATAAGCATTTAGATGTCTGCATTTGCGGGTCTGAGTGTTTATTAACTTGAATATGGTATATCTATTCAAGTATTAGGATCGTTGAGTAACGCCCATAACACAAGCATATAATTTGCTTACTTTGGAACCTTAGATTCAATTCGTGTAAAGTTGTTGTCCAGGGATATTTGAATCACCGAGAAATGAGCTTAAATGAGAAGCCTGAGGTTGACGGTGTATTATCCTGAAAAGCTTTAATGGTTCTGCATGATGGTATTTATTACAAGCACCATCTATACATATTTCTGAAAGATGGCAACTTATCAGTGGTGGTCTTGGAGACCATTTCACATTTGCCTCCTCTTCTATAAATGCCTCTTCTATTAAAAGTGTAGGGTAGATAGGGTAAAACTCGATCGTTATAATTTTTGCTTAGCCTAGTAGTAAATATATTTTAACGATTTTATATGTAAAAATATATAAATAAAAACTGAAATATATTTAATTATGTTAGATATTTTCACACCACAATGTGGTAGAATATGTTGGTACGAATAAGTATTCTGTAATAACTTTTAAACACACATATTTCGCATATAAATAAAATTAATTTCATTTCATTTCAAAGATATGAAATTCGCTCTTTTACCCTGATTTCTGGTCTTCATTTCAGGTGATCATGGATTAATGCAAGCACTGGTCTATGATGCTAGAAACACAATGTGGTTCAACAAGAGCATCTCGGATTCAGCATCAGATGAAAAGGCGTAAGTATCTACTGACTTAATATTGTGTCCATACTAATCTAGAAAACCAAAAATCTAGCAAAACTATTGTAAATATTCTTGTCGTATCACAATGTTTGTCCAATTAACTAACTACGAAAAAGCTCAAAATATTGTTAAAGAGGCTTTACAACTGCCAAATAAACTGACATAGAATATTTTAAAAGCTCTATTTCTATTAATAAAAATGTGCTATATGTATTTTAACAAATTTATTTTACATAAACAGGCGGGTACTTTTCAAACCGCAAAAAATCTTTTGTAAAATATGTTCGACGATAAAAAGTACTCTCTAATAACAATTTAAGCGCAGTAAATCTGTAAAACAACGACTTCCATTTTAGTAATGATGGCGTGTAAGTAGATTTAAACTGAATATTATCCTCGATTACACTGAGAGTACATCGTCTGAATTTCAAACTTGGTGGCAGTTATTATATTATACCCTCTCGAAAATACGCTCTTTCAAATAAGCAGACTGATTGAAAAAAAAAACATTATCTTCTATTTCTTGTACCTTACTTTTTTGATATATGAAATTGATTATTTCCACGTTTTGTTACTATCTGCCTGGATAGCCCCTTAACAAAAGTGATTGGATTATTACCGAGGTAAAGTATAACCCGAAGTTAAAAATGTTAAAAATAGTAATGTTAAAAATAGTAATGTTAAAAATATCAATGACAACGGACCTTTCAATAAACTGTCCAAGTTTTGCATGTATTATTACTATAACGGCCAATTAGCAATAATTATAATAGGCTAGTGATTTGATGCTAAGATGTTCAATAAATATCAAAAATGTACAGTGTTACCAAGATTATATACCTTATTTCGTACTAACTGTGGTGACTAAAATATGCCTTAAAAATTCCGAACTTAAAATCGCGGACGAGTTCTCACTTTACATTATAATAAAGTAATGTTATCGAAATGTGTAGTAGATATATGTATATTAGAAATTGTGCTTTATTTACTTTGCAATAATAACAGTTATCATAAATATTATTATCACTTGAAGATCATTTTTATATGTTTTTATATGTGAAAGCTCAACGAACAAGCACTCGGCTCTAAGACGCTAAGAGACTACCGTGGCTTATAGACACCATTTTTATAGGCGTGTGACTGTCCTGTGGCCGGGACTTCAGGCGTATTGTGCATGTGAGCAGACTACCCTAACCTTTAACCACACTCTGCCACCAGTTAACTCGATGAATAACTTGTTTTTTTTCCAAAACTTGTTTTTCCTTGTTTCTGTGACACCAAACACTATGAACGAAAACGAATATTAAACTAGTAGGTATGTTTTAATTGCTTCGACATGCATTTTTTGTGATACGAAATTTAAATAAATAAACATTCCTGGACAAGTTATAGAAATTGAATCTAACCCCAAAGTAAGCAAATTATATGGTTGTGCTAGTCAACGGTTCTGATACATAGAACTACTTAAATACATATCAGAATAAATATACACCGAGACCCGGAAATACAGACATCTCATTGTTTATCACACAAATGCCTGCCCCCATCAGGAATAAAACCCGAGCCTCGCGGTTGGTCGATATAGTTAGGCGTTCACCTAAATTAATAGAACAAACACATGATTTACTACCTAACAATATGTTATTCCAGAAATATGGTATTCAAGACAATGGTGGTAATTCCACTGTTCACAAACTAAACTTATTTTAGATGCATGCTATCTTTCTCAAATGAAACAAAAACAAAAGAGATGGAACGTTTTAGACATGTCAGATTAGTGCGAACATGTCAAATCGCGATGTTTTTAATCGACGTTTTCCGAGTAATAGTTTAAACGTCTGTAGAAATGACGTGTACGGTCTAATTTGACAGCGCTAAAAGTCTTTTGTCTCTTTCTGTTTTTTTCGTTGAAAGAAGACAGCGATAACTTAAAATTAGTTTAGTGAGTGCACAATAAAATTACTACCAGTAACTACTAAAAATTGCCTTGTTAAATATATTTTTTTTAATTTTTAGACTGTATACTTACCTACATATACAATGTTTTGTCATTACGTCGGTAGGTCTATGTTTTTCTCTAGCAACCAAGGATAGTGAGTATTTGTTTATTTTTTGCAGCCGGAAAACGTAAGTTTTGATGTTTGATGGGTACACCAAAAATACGTTTATTTTAATAACATTAACATTTGGGTATCATCTATAAAATATTGTAAGAGTATATGATATTATTTGTATTTTGAATGTATTCCAGAAATAATAATTTTGAGTTAGTTTTCACTTATTGAAGGACAGTGATCTTATTTTATCATATCATTTAAATCAGCCAAAACCGTGTACTATCTAGTCAGCAGAAGCTGGAACATATTTAAAAATATATTCCTATGTACGTTGGTACTAATGTTAGTACCTACTGTTATTTGAAAGTTTGAAAACCTGTACCTAGAACTTAATACTACATACTCTGTATATAACTACTGCAAGTTAATATTATAAAGCAGTATAACTGCAAAAATCAACTCCAAATATTTCATTGGGTACCACGTCGCGATTTTATAATTCTGTTTTCGAAAGATAGAAAATGGTTTTGAAAAGGTCACACATAAATTTTATCAACATCCAACTATTAGTTTTTGAGTTACACTAAATAATGCATAGGTACATTTATCACTTATTTATATGCATTATTATAATTCAAAAATCACTAATCGGACCATGATAAAATTAATATGGGATCACCTCGGAATCATGGCCTATCTTTCTGTAAAGGAACCATCCAATTTGGTTGATTATTAACGGAGTAATCGCGTAACAAACATGCAAAAAATGCTCCTTTTTTGGAGTCGGTTTATATCAAGGTTATGGTTTACTAGTTATGGTTATTCGGGTTTTTTCAAAAACATTAATAGTGTGTTTCGTTATAGGGCCGAGTTCATCCAACGTTTCGGGTACATCGTAGCTTTCCTGGCAACCCACAGTGGTCTCACGCGCTGGCAGACACATCCACCGAAAGACCACGATGAAAGGTGCTTATCGTTAATTTGAAATTAACTTACAAACTGAAAACGCTACATTATATAAATTTTATTCTAAGCTTCTGCAGCAAAATGCTCTAAAAGATAGAACTCACGGAGCGATTTTTACCCGCGACCGCGGCGGTCGCGGTTCTGCGGTATTATTTCAAAACTCACGAGATACAAAACGGTCGCCCTCCAAGCGAACGCAGAGCGCGCGATCGCAAGCCGCCAAGGCGCCCGCACAATTCTACGGGCGAGCGACTGCTGCCGCGGGCGCTGCGTGTCAAAATCCCGTCGTGAAATGTGATCTTACTTTTTGCATATTCGTCCCTCGCATTACTAACCGTCCTAACTCATTAATTCGAAAATTTGAGTTAGGACTTAGAACTATCAATACCTTCCTGAATTCGTTATCTATGATTTTCTTTAACTCACGTAATTGTACGAACATTGGTTATTCAGTTATTGACGTTTCTGTAAAGTAAAAATAGAAACGAAATTTAAAATGACCAAACTGAAAAATTATGGTTTCTCCAAACTGTCGAAACTGAGATAAGAGAGTTAGTCATGCGAGGGACATATTAATCTACATTCTACAGAACCTGCGGGTCGCGGTTGCGGGTGAAATCCGCTCCGTGAGTTCTTAGTCTCAGGCAGCATCACACTGCCGCCTCATACCGCTCCAGTGTGCAATGATGCGGTTTTTGTATATACATATTAGGATTTTCCAGTACAACATTAAAATCCGCAGCACTGATTATGCTGATGACTTATTACAAATATAAACGCTCTGATTAATCTCGTGTTACCAGTGTCAAGTAGGTATATTATACAGCGAAGGAAGCATAAGGAATATCAAGTATACGTACTTAAGTTAAACTGACATTTACCATGAGTTGCTTTTACGTTCGATTATTGTTAGCGAATTAATCTATAGAACTTTTGGTCTGAAAATATAGTTCACTAAGTTACCAGTAGAGGCGCTGTTCAAAATTTTCACCCAAAAAATTCATGGAGACACTAGCGTCTTAAACAAAAGGAAAGAGCGCTGGTATTAGCTACATCAAGTATGTAATCATAAATTTAAAGTTACGAGTATAATTTTAGGTTTTACAGCAACGCTGAAGTAAAAATTACAAAATATGCTTTTTAGCAAAGTGCCAGGAGTGCTATTTCTCTGTGCTTTACAGTCGAGTTACCACTTCGAGTATTAGTTACATGCTATTATTCCGGATGAACGCTTATTGAGAATGCGCGATTATAAAAGACTATGCTGTTACAGATCAGAATTTGGCAAGCAATGGCCTCGGGCAATAGACGAAGTGTGGTACCGGCGAGCCGTGGAGCAGCATTACGTGGATCCTCTCAGCTATGTGTACAGTATCGACGTGAGCACAGAGAAATTCCCCCTCAACGTGAGCGCAGCGCTAGTGACAGCAGCACATGCGGTGTTTCACGGGGACGGACATCGCAAGGCTCCTGCTGCAGTCGTCGGCTTCCAGTTCCGACATGAACGTCTTAGCGAGTGGTTCGAAAATATTACCTCTTCGGTAAGTTTAACAAGTCAGGTAGAAGAGACATAGACAGATGTAGACAAGTGTAAATGAGCATGAAGAAAATCTTGCTTAAAGTGAGTGGGGTAACTTAGCTATTAGCTGACGAAGCCTTGACGGTGACGAATACAAGACTCACTCACGCATATTATAGCTGCAAAATATGTATATTTGGGGTCTTTGGCTTCCTGTAAGTCCAATTCAATTATAACGCATTGTTTTTCCTGTTTTGTCACGCCATAATACATAATCATTTTTGGTGGAAAATTGCAAATTAAATTATTTTATTTGGAATTACAAAAATGTTACCATTAGTGTTTAAATCTACACTACTTTATAGTATTGAAAGAATAGACGAAACATAATATTTAAAAATATAGATACTAAAGATGTAAGTATTGCATTGCAAAACTAAAAACATATA
The DNA here is from genome assembly GCA_002245505.1 of Calephelis nemesis. Taxonomy (NCBI): domain Eukaryota; kingdom Metazoa; phylum Arthropoda; class Insecta; order Lepidoptera; family Riodinidae; genus Calephelis; species Calephelis nemesis. The sequence goes on along the minus strand of NJDD01007920.1, from coordinate 16,269 downwards.
TCACCATTATCATTAAAAAACTATTACCACCCAGAGGTCGTGGTGATACCTGTAAAAACCTAAAAAAAACAAAAAAATCCCATAATGGCGGGATCAAAACTAGCATGCGCATTTAAAATACCCGCAAAACTTCTATCACAGAAATTGCTGTGCTACTTTTAAAAGTTTTTTTAATTATTTTTTTTCAGTGCGAACACAACAAGGAGTGTACAACCTGTGCTTCCGACAACTGGGACTGTTATCTGGTTGATAACAACGGGTGGATAGTTGTTAGTAAAGATTCCACACAGACGGGCCAATTTTTCGGCAAGGTAAATAAATATACCAAGTTAATACTAAAGTTACTTTACCGGAACATAGATATCCAACAATTTCTTCGCACAATCAAAATTTTGGTAAAAAAAAATTTTTCTTTCTTCTCTTCCAATTTTAAACGGTGCAAAAATTCGATACTTCACACGCGCCCTACGGTCATATCTTATCTTATACCTGCAAATCAGCAATGAGCAATTCTTATATATATACCTAGTCTTGCCATAAATATTGTAATAAAGAAAAAAAATATTTTTTTAACTGCAAATAACATATATTACTTTTACAGTGTGTTAGTTTAATACATA